>JAQZBX010001546.1:58347-81732 GCA_029593785.1 Cabassous unicinctus
CTTGTATATGGAGTGAGATAGGGGTCCTCTTTCATTCACAGCACCGTTTGCTGAAGAGACTGTTTTGTCCTAGAAAAGTGGATGTGTTAGGCTTATCAAAAATCAGTGGAGACTCTCTCCATCTAGAGGAGCTCGCACCAAGTCTCAAGGCATATTTCTGTCCTCTCCCATTTCTCAGCAAGCTCTCTTCTTTCCCTCTAGCCTCAATAAATTCTTTTTATTGGCCTAACTAAAAAAAAAAGTCAGTTGACCATAAGGGTGAGGGTGTCTGTCTGAACTCTCAGTTTGACTACATTGATCAATGTGTCTATCTTTATGCCAATACTATGCTGTTTTGACCACTGTAGTGATATAATACACTTGAAAGGCCAGGAAGTGTGAGTCTTCTGACTTCACTTTGGTTTTTTAGGTGATATTGGCTATTCGGGACCTCTTTCCCTTTCAAATAAATTTAGTAATTGACTTTTCTACTTCTGTAAAATAGGCTGCTGGACTTTTGATTGGTTTGAATCTATAAATCAACTTGGGGAAAATTGACATCTTCACAATATTTAGCCTTCCAATCCATGAGCACAGACTGTCCCTCCATTTATTTAGGTCTTCTTTGATTTATTTGAGCAGTGTTTTGTAGTTTTCTGAATACAGATCCTTTACATTCCTCATAAAATTAATTTCTAGATATTTGAGTCTTTTTGTCACTATTGTAAATGGATTTTTTTCTTGATTTCCTCCTCAGCTTGCTAATTACTAGGGTATAGAAATACTACTCAATTTTGATTTTCTTTATTAATTTTTCTTTATTGCTTAATGTTTCATGTTGATCTTGTATCCTGCCAATTTGCTGAACTCATTTATTAGCTCAATTAGCTTTGTTATAAATATTTTCGGTTTTTCTACATATTGGATCATGTCATCTATGAATAGTGAGAGTTTTACTTCCTCTTTTCCAATTTGGATGTCCTTATTTTTTTCTTGCATAATTGCTGTAGCTAGAACTTCTATCCCAATGTTGACTAACAGTGGTGACAGTGGCCATTCTTGTCTTGCTCCTGATCTTAGAAGGAAAGCTTCAATTTCTCCCTATTGACTGAGTTTGGCTTCAGGATTTTCATATATGTCCTTTATTATGTTGAGGAATTTTTCTTCTATAGCTATCCTGTTTTTCATTTCACATTTTTTTTGGAAATATATCATTCATACATTGATATACATAAACAATAAGTATATAGTAAAAGTTGTGAGCTTAACAATACAAATATGCATAACATTATACAGGGCTTCGATATATTACCCCAGCACAAATGCCTTTCATATTTATGAAACATTTGCAACAAATTATAAAACAGCACCATAAAAGTATTACTACTAACAATAATACATATCTTACATTTGATGTAATTTTACCCCAAACCACCCTATTATTTTTTGTTAATAAAACACAAGTTACCTAAAGTATCCAGTCAATGACATTTGTATACCTATCTTTTGAAGTGTTTTTATCAAGAAATTATGCTGGGTTTTGTCAAATGCCTTTTCTGCATCAATCAAGAAGATCATGCATGTTTTTTTCCTTTAATTTGTTAATGTGGTATATTACATTAATTGATTTTCTTATCATGAAACACCCTTGCGTACCAGGAATTAAATCCACTTAATCATGGTTTATAATTCTTTTAATTTGCTATTGGATTTGATTTGCAAGTATTTTGTGGATAATTTTTGCATATATATTCAATAGAGAGATAGGTCTGTAATTTTCTTTTCTTGTAGCATCTTTATCTGGCTTTGGTGTTAGGGTGATGTTAGCTTCATAGAATGTGTTGGGTAATTTTCCCTCCTTTTCAATTTTTCCGAGGAGTTTAAACAGGATTGGTATTAATGATTATCAAAATGTTTGGTAGAATTCACCTGTGAAGCCATCTGTTCCTGGACATTCCTTTCCTGGGAGATTTTTAATTACTGATTCAAAGTCTTAACTTGTGATTGGTTTGTTGAGTTCCTGTGTTTCTTGTAGAGTCAATATAGGTGGCTTGTGCATTTCTAAGAATGTGTCCATTTCATCTAGATTGTCTAAAATTTTAGCATGTGGTATCTCATAATATTCTCAAATGATCTTTTTATTTCTGTGGAGTCAGTTGTAACATATCCCCTTTCATTCCTATTTTATTTAGTTGAATCTTCTCTCTCTCTCTCTCTCTCTCTCTCTCTCTCTCTCTCTTTCTCTCTCTCTGTTAGTTTAGCTAAAGTTTTGTTCATTTTATTGATCTTCTCAAAGAACCAGCTTTTGGATTTTTTTCTGCTATTGCTTTTTGTTCTCAATTTCATTTGTATCTGCTCGAATATTTGTTATTTCTCTCCTCCCCCTTGCTTTGGAATTAGTTTGGTGTTCTTTTTCTAATTTCTCCTGTTGTTTAGTTACATCTTTGATCTTACCTCTTTCATTTTTTCTAATATAGGAATTTAGGACTATAAATTTCCATATCATCCCTGCCTCCACTATATTGCACAAGTTTTGATAAGTTGTGATCTCATTTTCATTTGTCTTGAGATATCTACTAATTTCTTTTGCAATTTATTCTTTGATTCACTGATTGTGTAGGAATGTTTTGTTTAGCCTCCACATATTTGTAAAATTTCCAGTTCCCTGGCTATTATTGAATTCCTGCTTCATTCCATTATGATCAGAGAAGATGCTTTCTATGATTTCAATCTTCTTAAATTTATTGAGAGCTGTTTTGTAGCCCAACATGTGATGTATCCTGGAGAAAGTTCTATGAGCACTTGAGAAGATTGTATAACCTTTTGATTTGGGGTGCAATGTTCTGGTTCTGCATATGTCTGCAGGTCCAAATCATTGATGATATTGTTCAAATTCTCTCTTTCCTGGTTGATCTTCTGTCTAGTTGTTCTATCTATTGATGTGAGTGTCATGTTGAAGTCTGCAACTATTATTGTAGAGACATCTATTTCTCCTTTTAGTTTTGCCAGAGTTTGTCTCATGTATTTTGAGGAACCCTGGTTAGGTGTATAGATATTTATGACTGTTACTCCTTCTTGGTGTATTGTCCCTTTTATTAATATGTAATGACCTTCTCCTTCTCTTGTCACTTTTTTTTTGCATTTAAACTCTGTTTTATCCAACACAAGTTTAGCTACCCCTGCTCTCTTTTGGTTACTATTTGCATGAACTATCTTTTTCCAACCTTTCACTTTCAGTTTTTTTGCATCATTGTGTCTAAGGCGAGTCTCCTGCAGACAACATAGAGATGGCTCATATTTTCTTATCCATTCTGTCAGCCTATATCTTTTGACTGGGGAGTTTAATCCATTAACATTCAATGTTATTATTATAAGGGCATTACTTCATCCATTTTATCCTTTAGCTTTCATATGTCAGATCTTATTTTTGTCTGTCTTTTTACCTTTTGGTTAACTTTTCTGAGAGTCTTCACTTCTACACTCTCCTCCAAGCATCTCTCTTTTCACTTTTCTTTTCTGGCTGCAGAAATCCCTTTAGTGGTTCCTGTAGATCTTGATTCTTGTTTATGAACTCTCTTAATTTCTGTTTATCTGTCAATATTTTAAACTCAGTGTGATATTTGAAAGATAGTTTTTCTGGGTAAAGAATTCTTGGCTGGCAGTTTTCCTCTTTCAGTACCTTAATTTTATCTTACTACTGCCTTCTCACTTCCATGGTTTCTGAAGAGAAATCTGCATTGAGTCTTATTGGATTTCCAGTGTATATGATGTTTTGCTTCTCCTTTGTTACTCTCAAAATTCTTTCTTTATCTTTGGCTTTTAGCATTCTGAATATTATTTGTCTTTGGGTACGTCTTTGGATTTTTTCCAATTGGAGTGTATGCAGCCCTTCCTGGACATGCATATTTATGTCTTTCATGAGAGTTGGGAACTTTTCAGTCATTACTTTTTCAAATACTCTTTCTGGCACTTTCCCCTCTCTTCTTCTTCTGGAATCCCATAACATGTGTATCAGTGCACTTCATGCTATGGCTCAAATCCCTGAACCCCTGGTCAATTTTTTCCATTATTTTCTCTCTCAGTTCTTTTCTCTTTACATTTTTAGCCGTTTTGTCCTCTACATCATTGATTCTTTCTTCCATGATTTCAAATCTGCTGTTGTATGCCTTTATTTTTCATTTTGTTTTTTCTTTTTTCTTCATTTTCTTTTGTATTTTAAATTTCACTTATTGTATCTTTCATTCCCATAAGCCCTGTTATATTTCTCTCCAACATTTCAAGTTTTTCTTTGTGCCCACCCAGTTTCTTCTTAATTCTATTTTTAAACAAATCAATTTTATTCATACATATTACTAAAGCATATGATTCATCCAAGGTGTACAATCAATGATATTTGGTATAATCACACAGTTGTGCATTCATCACTTCTATCATTATTGGATAGAATTTATTCCAATAATAACAAGAAGATACAGAAAGACAAACAAACAGGAAAATTCTTCACCTCTCAATCTCTCTATGCTTCCCCTACTGTACATAGGTGCTATTTCTCACTATTTTTGCACAGTTACTTCGTTATTTATTCACATACCATACAACCTATCGAAAGTGTATAATAAATGACTTTTAGTATAATCACAACATTGTGCATTCATCACCACAAAAAATTTTAGAACAATTTCATTACTGCAAAAAAAAAAACTCTATAAACCTTAGTAGTCCTTCACTAGAGCTGCATAACCACAAATCTAATTTTATTTTTATAAAAAGATTTATATTTACATTTTATATAAATATGATGATACAATAGGCAGTACTTTGTGTCTGGTTTTTTACACTTAGCATATTTTTTGTCTGATTTTACATCTGGTAGGATTAACATACATTTATACAGCTTTTTAAAAAATGGTCTTATATATGCAGTTTTACACATATTCATATTTCACATGTGGTTTTATTATGCTATAAAATTTCATGTCACTTTTTAGCTTTCATTTTAGTAATATACATGACCTTAGACTTTCCCTTTAAACCACTTTCATACCCACATATTTCTACGGTAATATTATGTTGGGTTTTCACCTTTTTTATTCATTTCCAAAGATTAACACACGTCCTTTTCCCCAATTTTGCACAAGTTCACCCTCAACTTTCCAATCTCTAGCCTCATTCTATTTTCTGGTGACCCATATTCAAGTTATTAACTTCATGAGATTACATAATATATTTAGTTCATTGTAGCACATCAAACAGTATTTGTCATTTTGGGTCTGGCTTGCTTCACTCAACACAATGTCCTTCAGGTTCATCCATGTTGTCATATGCTTTATGACTTCAGTTCCTCTTACAACTGCATAATATTCCATCATGTGACTACACCACTATTTGTTTATTCATTCATCAGTTGATGGACATCTGGATTGTTTCCATCTTTTGGCAATGGTGAATAAAGCCGCTCTGAACATCAGTGTGCAGATGTCTGTTCATGTCACTGCTCTCAGTTCTTCTGCATATATATCCAGTAGTGTTATTGCCAGATCCCATGGTAAATGTATATTCAACTTCTTTAGGAACTGCCAAACAGTCCTCCACTGTGGCTACATTCCCACAAACCATAAATAAATGTTCTTATCTCACCTCATCCTCAGCAACACTTGTAGTACTGTTTTTTCAATAATGGCCATTCTGATAGGTGTGAAATGTTATCTCATAGTTTTGATTTGCATTTTCCTTATCACTGGTGATGTTGAACATTTTTAGGTGTTTTTTGCACTTTATATTGCTTCTTTGGGCAAATGTCTATTCAAGTGTTTTGCCCATTTATTAATTGGGTCATTTGTCTTTTAATTGTTGAGTTGTACATTATGTTTATATATTGTGAATGTTAAATATTTCTCAGAGATGTGATTAAAATAATTTCTCCCAATGAGTCAGCTGCCTTTTCACCTTTGGACATAGTTCTGTGAGGTGTAAAAGTGTTTAATTTTGAAGAGGCCCCATTTCTCTAATTTTTCTTTTGTTGTGTGTGCTTTGGGTGTAAGGTCCAAGAAACCACCACCTACTACAAAGTCTTTAAGATATTTCCCTACATTTTTGTCTAATAGTTTTATCATCCGAGCTTATATATTTAGGTCTTTGATGAATTTTGACTTGGTTTTTGTAAAGGGAGTGAGATAGGGGTCCTCTTTCAATCTTTTGGTTATGGATATCCAGTTTTCCCTGCACCATTTGTTGACGAGACTGTATTGTATTGCTAGCCTGGACTTTGTGAGTTTGTCCAAAACCAGTTGGCCATAGAGGTGAGGGTTTATTTCTGAACTCTCAATTCTGTTCTAATGATGAAAGTGCTTATATTTATGGCAGTACCATACTCTTTTGATGACTGTAGTTTTGTAATATATTTCAGGGCCAGCCAGTGAAATTCCTTTATTCTCATTATTTTGAGAATACTTTGGCTATTCAGGTGCACTTTCTCTTCCAAATGAATTTGGTAATTGCCTTTTCTATTTCTATAATGTAGGGTTTCCTTTGTTAGTCTAGCTAAGTGTTTGTCAATTTCATTAATGTCCTCAAAGAACCAACTTTTGGTTTTACTTATTTTTTCTAGTGCTTTCTTATTTTCAATTTACTTCAGTTCTGCTCTAATCTTTGTTATTTCCTTCATTCTGCTTCCTTTGGGGTTAGTTTGTTGTTCTTTTTCTAATTCCTCCAGGTGTGCAGTTCGGTCTTTGATTTTAGCTCTTTCTTCTTTTTTAACATAGGCATTTATGGCTATGCATTTCCCTTTCAGTACAGCTTTGGCATCTATTTCTCCACTTAGTTTTTCCATTGTTCTCCTCATGTATTTTGAGGCAATGTGGTTAGGTGCATAAATGTTTATGACTGTTCTTTCTTCTTGATAGATTACCTCTTTTATTACTATATAGTGTCCATCTTTGTCTCTAACAATAGTTTTGGATTTAAAGTTTTTTTGTCCTATATTAGTATAGCTGCTCCTGCCCTTTTAAAGTTATTTTTGCATATAAAATTTTTTCACACCCCTTCCCTGTCAAACTCCTTGTGTCTCTGGGTCTAAGTTGGGTTTCTTGTAGACAGCATATACATGGGTCACATTTCTTATCCATCCTGCCAATCTGTGTCTCTTGACTGGTGAGTTTATTCCATCAACATTCAATGATATAACTGTCGAGGAATTACTTACATTAACCATATTTTCTTTAGGTAGAGGTATGCTATATGTTGTATTTATTTTTATTTTTATTTTTTTAGTTGTTCTTACATTCTCCTCCAACTCTCTCTCTCCTGTTTTTTTCCTTTTGACCTGCAGAACTCCATTTCGTATTTCTTGAAGGACAAGTTTCTTATTGACATATTCTTTTAATTTCTGTTTATCTGAGTATATTTTGAACTCTCCCTGGTTTTTGAATGCCAGCTTTGCTTAATAGAGAATTCTTGGCTGGAAGTTTTTTTCTTTTAGCCCCTTAACTATGTTATACCACTGTCTTCTTGCCTCCATTGTTTCAGATGGGAAATTGGCACTTAATCTTATCTAGCTTCCCTTGTATGTGTTGGGGTCTCTTTTCTCTTGCTGCTTTCAGTATTGTTTCTTTGTCTTGAGCATTGGACAATTTGACAAGCACATGTCTTGGGGTAGGCCTGTTAGGACTTCTACTGTTTGAGGTGTGCTGTGATTCCTGGACATGTATGTCCATGTCCCTCAATAGGGCTGGGAAGTTTGCAGCCATTATTTTCTCCAAAACACCTTCTTTTACTTTCCTTTCTCTTCTCCCTTTGTGATGCCTATAATGCATATGTTTGCACATTTCATATTGTCATTCAAATCCCTAAGTCCCTGCTGGATTTTTAAAATCTTTTTATATATCTGTTCTACTATCTGTCTGATTTCAGATATACTGTCTTCCACATCACTGATTCTTTCCTTGCCTGTTAAAATCTGCTGTTAGGTGCTTCCAGTCTATTTCTGATTTCTTGCATTGTGCCATTCATCACCATTATATCCATTTTCTTTTTAGGTATGTTTACAATTTCTTCAGTATGTTCTGCTAGTGACTTTTTAATATCCTTAATTTCTTCCTTCACTTCATTATGTTGATTCATGATATTTGTTTGGAAATCTCTGATTAGTTGTTCTATGTTCTACATCTCCTAGTTTTAATAGACTGTGCCATGTCTTCTGTTTCTTAGTATGGCTTGTAAGTTTTTATTCGTTTGTAGCCATCTGTATATCTTGATGGGTTTATTCATCTGATTAGCTTCTCTCTCTACACTAGGGTTCCATTTCATTGTTGTTTGTGTGTGTGTGGTAAGGCTTCACTTTGACACTTCATTCTTCATATTCTATTTCCTTACTGTTGTCTCTGTTCCATAGAAAAATCATAGGGACCAGAAAAAGGGAAAGAGATAAGAAGATAAAAATAATAACAGTAATAATAATAATAGAAGGTTGAAGAGGAAATGTACAAGACCAAGGATAATGAATAATTAACCTGAGGAAGAAGTACAGAGGAATAAGAATAAAAAATTGGAATAGAAACAATGAAATGTGGAACAGAATAAAGAAAAATATATATGATGAATTAAAATGCCAGAATGATGAGAAGAGAGGAAAAGAAAAAAGAAAGGAGTGAAAGAAAAAAAAATGGAAGAAAACAGAGAAAAAAGGAGAGCGAGAGAAATAAAAACAAAAAAAAAATTGAAGACCAAATTTAAAAAGGTGGATGAAAGAACAACAGAAAACATAAGATAGAAAGATGAAGGAGAGAAAAGAAATAGCATAGGTAGAAAAAATTGGTAAAAAAACAACGGGGAAACAAAGGAAGGGGAAACACAACAAACAGGAAACAAGACAGCAGCAAGTAATTTTTTTAAAAGGTGGGGAATAATGAACAAAAAAGAACTAAAAACAAAAATATATATGGAAAAATAGCCTTTCCTCTTAGACCCTTAACAATCTTCTCAAGCTCCTGGTGTTCATCAATTAATTAGCATGCAACTTGCCCTCTACAGGTTTTGAACTGGGTTTTGGTGAGTAAAATAAGGAAATTTTTTAAAAGTAACCTTAAAAAAAAATCCAAGAAAAGCTAATACTAAAACAGGTCTATATATTCCCTGTCATAAAGTTACAGTTTGTATGCTTATTAACCCAGTGGATCAATTCTCTAAGAAGAGCCAGGAATTGAACCAGGGACCTCATATATGCAAGGCAGGAATTCCTCCAACTGAGTTGAACTGTCTCCTTAGGTTGGTTAGCCTTTCAGAAGGCTACCCACCCCCTTTCCCTCTGGCAGGTTAGATTCCTTGCAGTTTGCCAGAGTCCTGATGATTAGGTGCCTGTCTGTCCCTGCCTCCTGTGGAATCTAATTCCTTTCTTTACCTGGGGCACTGGATGTGACAGCCTGCTTGGGGAGATTCCCAACCCTCTCCCTGTTAAATCAGGGTCCCTTCTGAGATTCAAATGGGACTCTGCTGGCCAAACTTACCCCAAAGAAACCACTCTCCACCTTCCCATACTCCTCTTCCTCCCAGGGAATCTGCCCTCACACTCCATTTGGAGTAGGGAGCCAGTGACTCCACCTAGGCTATTTTCCCTGAGGGCAGGTTATAGGTGCCACTTCCACCCAAAGGGGCAAGCAACTCATGGTTTTTCTTTGCCTTCATTATCTTTCCAGTACCCTCTTAGATGACTCATAGCAACTTCCCAGTCAATATATATCCAAAGCAGCTGGATATATATCTCCTCTCAGTTAAATGCAATTCACCAGGAGTTTAACCCTCACTTCAGATCCTGGGGGGTGGTGAAGGGGTGCCTTTCCTAGTGGCCAGGAGGTTTAATAACTTATGGTTTGTTGTTTCAGCTTCTTCGTCTCTCTGTCCCTAACTCTCCTGGGAGTGGTAAAGTAGTGTATTGGTCTGCTGTACCCCAAAGCAGGTCCCCAAGGCAGCCTTTGGCTCTTTCTCTGTTGTTTTAGTGAGAGCTGAGCCTTATCTGCCTATCCCAACAGCCATTTTCCCACAATCCCCTTCTCTCTACTATCTGTTTATTTCAGCCTTTAAAGCTTCCTTTAATAATTCCTGCAAAGCTGGATTCTTTTTTATGAACTCTCTTAGTTTCTGTTTGTTTGTGAATATTTTAAACTCACCTTCACATTTGAAGGGCAGTTTTTCTAAAGAATTCTCAGCTGGCAGTTTTTCTCTTTCAGTAACCTAATTATATTATACCACCGTCTTCTTGCCTCCATGGTTTCTCAATCCACACTAAGTCTAACTGGGCATCCCTTATGTGTAATGGTTTGCTTCTCCCTTGCTGCTCTCAAAGTTTTCTCTTTATCATTGACATTTGACATTCTGAGTATTATATGTCTTCAAGTTGGTTTATTCACATTTATTCTGCTTGGGTTATGCTGCACTTCTTGGACATGTGTTCTTCTTTTTTGAGAGTTGGGAAAATTCAGCTATTATTTCCTCAAATATGCTTTCTGCCCCCTTTCCCTTCTCTGCTCTTTCTGGAACTGCCGTGACATGTATGTTGTTTTGTTTCATATTATCATTCAACTCTATGATCCCCTGCTCAATTATTTCCATTTGTTTCTCTCTCCTGGAAGTGTGTGACCCCTCCAAAGCAGCAGACCAATTTTGCCGTTCAAAATCTGAATTTCGTATAGGCTGTGCCCCTCCCTCTTTCCTCTCTTGAGGAAAAGGACCCCTGCAATCTCCGCAGGTTACAGCCACTGAAGTCAGCAAACTGCTGTTTGATCCAAGGCTAGAGGAATGGGCACCAGCAGCTACTGCTGCAGCTTTACTCACAGGACTTTTTCAGTCACTTAGACTCCTTTCTTTTCCCCCTCACTTCTGGGTTTCACCTTCCCCTGATGTCCTAAGCCCCAGAATAACCCTTCAGACAGTCTCTGCCTGTCCTCTAGCTATATTTTTCCAGGCAGAAGTGATCCCTCTGCCTCTAATCCTCCATCTTCCCACAAGTTCCTCGCTGGCCTTTTGTATATCTTTTTTGGAGAAATGACTGTTGAAGTCTTTTGCTCATTTTAAAATTGGTTTGTTTGTCTTTTGTTGTTGAGTGGTAAGATCTTTATATATTCTGGACATTAAGACCTTATCAGAAATGTGGCTTCCAACTATTGTCACCCATTCTGTAGGTTGTCTTTTTACTTTCATGATGAAGTCTTTTGATGCACAAAGTTTTTTATTTTGGTGTATTCCCATTTAACTGTTTTTTCTATAGTTACTCGTTCTTTCGGTGTAAAGACCAAGAAATCATTTTCTTACACCAGGACTTGAAGATCCTCCCCATGTTTTCTTCTAGGAGTTTCATAGTCCTAGTTCTTATATTTAAGTGTTTGATCCATTTTGAGTTGAGTTTTGTATGTGGTGTGAATTATTCTTTTGCATGTGAATGTCCAACTTCCAGCACCATTTCTTGAAAAGACTATTCTTTCAACACTATGTGAACTTGGCACCCTTGTCAAAAATTAATTGGCCAAAAAATAAAAATAAAAAAACGCAGAAAAAAACATCAATTGGCCATAGATGTTAGGCTTTACTTATGAACTTTTTATTGTATTTCAGTGGTCCATCTACCAGTCCTTGTTCTAGTTTCACACTGTTTTGAATACCAGAACTTTGTTGTATGTTTTAAAATTGGGAAGTGTGAGTCCTCTGACTTCATTCTTCTTTTCTCAGGAGGTTTTGGCTACTTAGAGCCCTTTGTTTCCATATAAAGTGGATCATTGGCTTTCCCTTTTCCACAGAGAAGGCTTTTGGAAGTTTTTTCTCGTTTTTAAAAGTTTACCTTCACTAAGTTCTACAGGCTACATATCTAGTGTTCTCAAATGGTGATAGTATCAACATACATATGGTCAGTTATCTCTTCTAATCCCATTTACATGTAATTCAAATTTCAAGTACAGTGTTATCACTTTACTTTCTTTCCTGTATTAATTAATTAATTAATTAATTTATTTATTTTTAAAGAAGCTTTAGATTATATAAATGTCACATTAAAAATATAAGTAATTCCCATATTCCCCACCCCTTCCTCCTCCCACATTTTCCTACATTAACAGCATGTTTCATTAGTGTGGTTCTTTGCTTCAATTGATGAACACATATTGAAGCATTGCTACTAACCCTGGCCTACAGTTTACATTATAATTTACACTCTGCCTCACACAATTTTTTAGAATAGGACTAAATGTATTGTTGCCTCTATCCATCATTGCAATGTCATTCAGGACAATTCTTCTGTAAATCTCTTTGGGTAGAATTGAAATCTGAACACTATTTAGTCTTTGATGACCACGGAATATCCTTACATATATTTAAATCTTTGTAAAATTTTTAACAATGTTTTGTAGTTTATAAGTCCTTTACATCCTTGCTTAAATTTATTCCTATATATTTGATTCTTTTAATTGCTATTGCAAATGGATTTTTTCTGGATTTCTGCTTCTTATTGTTCATTACTATTATATAGAAACACTAATGATTTTTGTGTGTTGATCTTTTATCCTGCCTGTGACAGTTTGAAGCTGGGTGAATCCCAGAAAATCATACCCTTAGAGTTAGTCAATTCCTATGGGTGTGAACCTATTTTAGATGGGAATTTTTAATTAGGTCACTTCAGTTAAGGGGCTTTTGATAAGATTAGTTCAGTAAGGCATGACTGTGGTGGGCCTTTTTTTTTTTAGGGTGAGGGTTAATATTCTTACTGGAGTTCTCTATAAATGGGAAGAGTGACACAGAAAGAAACCTGAGAAGCTGAAAGAAAGCCCTGGAAGTGAGAAGGTGAAATCAATGGAACACAGGAGTTCAGAGAGGATCCCACAGAAGCAGAGCAAGAAAGACACAGATGGAGCATCCAGAAGCAGAAAACAATGTAGCCTGGAGGAGAAGGTAAAGAACAGCAGATGCTACCATTTGTATTTCCATGTGACAGTGGAGTCCCGGATTGCCACCAACTGCCATTTGGGATGAGAGGGTCATCTAATGATGCCTTGACTTGGTCACTTTTCTCAGCCTTGTAGCTGTAACTTGCAAGCCAATAAACCCCCAGTGTAGAAACCAACCCATTTCTGGTATATTGCTTTCAGCAGCTTATGGAAAACTAAAACACTGCCACTTGCTGAATTCATTTGATCACTCTCAAGTTCTGCTTTTCTTCCAACATCAGAACTCAATTTTGCCAGGTCTCTGCCAGTTTAAAACAAAGATCACCTTCCCTCCAGTTTCTAATAACACATTCATGATTTCCATTAAGGCCTTTGTATTAGTCAGGGTACTCTCGGGAAACAGAATCAACAGGAGATATCTGTCAATAATATGAGATATTAAAAGTGTCTCTCACATGACCGTGGGGATGCACAAGTCCAGGTTCCACAGGCAGGCTGCAAACCAGGGGGTCCAATGAAAGGTCCTTGATGAGTTTCTGGGAAAAATTGCCTGTCCAATGAACGAAGAGCTGGAAAATTCTCTCTGAATGTTGAAATCACTTCCCCTTTTAAGGCATTCAATTGATTGGATAAAAGCGTCACCCATTGATGATGCAATCTCCCTGATTGATGCAGATGTAATCAGCCATCCACGCAGTAAACTCACTGGTGATTGAAGTCCATAAATGCTCTTGTATTACAATTAGCCCAATGCTTGCTGGAACAAACACTTGGACACAATTACCTGGCCAAGTTGACACATTAGCCTAACCATCACAGCCTTATGAGAACTATCTTTAGCATCCATATTTCTACCAATAGTCTCTTCAAATCAGTCTAGGCCTTTTCTATCAAAATTCCCTCAAAAAATACCCTTTACCCATTTATTAATATAAAGCCAATCCCACATTTTTGGTAATTGCGAGCAGCAGCACCCCACTTCTGGTTAATTTCTGTCTTAGTTTGCCACAGGGCTGTAGATGCAAAGTACCAGAAATGGGTTGGCTTTTATAAAGTAAATTTTATTTAGGGTAAAAGCTTACAGTTCCAAGGCTATGAAATATCCTAATCAAAGCTACAGCAGAAATGCTTTCTCAAGAAAGTCAGCTACTGGTGATCATGGGGTCCTGCCATTGGTGAAGCAAGATGGTGGCTCATCTCTGCCAAGATCCTTGCCCTTTTCTCTGGAATCACTGTTTCCCAGAGCCCACCGGTGAGTAACCAGGCTTAAGGCTAGTCTCTTTCCAGCCTCCTCTCTCTGTCTTAGCTTTTCTGCTTTCTTCCCATGCTCAGCTGTGGGCTATCAGACATATGGCTTATCTCTTCAGCCTTGAACTACTCCATGGGCCCAGCATCTTATGGACTTTGTCCTTCAGATTTGTCTGCTGGCAATCCTTGAGTTATCTCTGACACATGACCAGGTCAGAATGGCGGCATCCTTTCTGTCTGTCTGTCTGTCTGTCTGTCTCTCTCTCTCTCTCTCTCTCTCTCTCTCTCTCTGTTTATATAAATCTTTAACAAGAGGGAGGAGAGCCAACCTGATTCATGCTCCATTGACATAGTCCATCAAAAGGGCCACACACCCACAGGAATGGATTAGTTCAAGAATGTAGCTATAACTGTGGGTGACTCAGTGAAGGGTACTGTAATATAAGAAATACAAGACAAAGAGTTTAAGAGAAAAACTGGGGTCAGGGGCCTAGCAGAATGTATCTATAATGCTAGCCCCAAAACACAGACAGCCCAGCCCTTTTATTAACAAGGCAAGGTTCTGGTTACCCGCAGAAGGGCATGACTAATGATTTATTACTCTCAGAATTTGCATGAAAAAAACATTGCAGGCAAGGTTTATACCTTTTGTCTATTCTTATCTCATCATTGAGTCTTGGCCAGCAAGAGTTCAAACAGTGCTCTCAAAGTTTTCCTTTTGGGCTAGTGTCTGGCATTCGAGACACTCTGTCTTTGTTCTCAAGCCAGAATTCCACATCTCAAGGATTCTTCCCCACATCTCCCCCTTTTCTTCTTAATAAGAAGAAAAAGAAGAGGGAAAAGTATCCTGGCACAATCTTTTTTAAAAACTGCTACCTCCTCAATATTTCACGGTAAACCAATTTTGATAGTAACAGTAAGGCCAGGTTGCTGTCTGCTCTCTGGGTTCTGAACTGAGCTGTGTGTGGGAAACAAAATAGCCATGGTGGCAGGAGACCTTGGGGTGAAAAATTAATTCAAAGGTGTCTTAACCAATGGGACCCCAAGTGTCCCCCCTTTTCATTTCTTTGTTCTTGATTTCCAGATGTGGGAGGTGAGGGAGATGAAGCAGCGGCCAGGGCAGTGATTTACTCTTCAGCATGATGAGCTTGAGAAAGTGCCTGGCAGATTAACTGAAGAATTGATAATAAAACAAGAAGCATGATTATTCCAATGAGACATATTATCCAGATTCATATGTTTAGGCCATGAAACCAATTGGAGGGATTTAACCACTGTAAATTATCATTAAGTGTTTGAAACACTTTTTGCTGAGCAAGAAGTTGTATTTGAGATAGTTGGTGTTCCAGGCGTTGCTGGAGAGCCAGTACTTCTCCCTGTAAATGGGAGGAGAATTAACATGTTCCCAGTTGTGCTGCAAATCTTTAACGAGCAGAGCCTGTTGTTTTTCACCTATCCAGAGACTACATGCTCCTAAAGCATCAAGTTTGGTAAGAATATTATCAATGAGTTTGAGTCATAAGTTTGTTCGTAACATTGGTCATAATTGATTAAAAACATGAGCAGTTTAGACAGATCCTGTTAAGTGGTGGCAGTGGCAGCCATGATAATGGCTGAAATAATGAAAGTAATAAGTATACTAATGAATCTTTTAGGTTTAATTGTTTAAGAATTCCCCAAGCTACTCCCTGAGCTTGGATAATGCTACGGCATGGTTGTATCCAGGAGTTCTTTTGTTCCTCCATTGTCATCTTCTCCATCTCTGGTATTGGGTTGAATGGGTGATCTTTTCAGTTCATGGTATAGCTTCATGTTCTTTGCTGGCAGCCACCAGGGACCTGTTGGATTAAGCACAAAAGCATGCTCTCTCCCCTACGTTATGAGGTTACAGGGTCCTTTCCAAGATCCATCTCTTAACATTTCTTTGTACAGAATTTTAGCTTGTATTTGATGACTCTCCTCATGAGGGGAGAAATGTTTTTCAGCTGCTAAGAGCCTGTTTTTATCACAATTTAGAAAATTAAAAATTTATAGTGCTACACTTATTGTATTTCTAGAAGAGGTGTCATACTCCCCCTTTTCTTTTTGTTTATTTTGGATGACATGATATATAAACTAGTTTGAGTAAGAGAATTTTCGAGATGTTTATAGAGTTGTGTTAACTGATACATTCCAATTTTTAATGATATATATACATAGATTCACGAGCTTACCAATAATTAGCTTTTAGCTGGGAAGTGTTGAATTAGCAGTTGATACTAGAGTTTTGGTTGATTGTTTTTAGGATTAATGAATTTGATACTATAGATGGCAACTTGTGAGTGTTTTGCTAATTCCTGAGGAAAGGGCCAGCCTCCTCAGGAAGGAACACAACACTCCCTGGACAGTACATTTGAAGGTTTATGCATCAGACCCTGGGAGAGTGGCCAATTCCTCCAGGGAGGAATGCAACACCTTTTGAAATGTACTTTATCTCTTTTAATTTCTTACAAAACATCCTTGATGTGCTTACTGTTTCAGTTTCCATTATTTTTCCTGAAATATGATAAGTGCTAAGTAACAAGGCATTGGTTTGTTGATTAACAAAGATTTTTGCATGATGTTTTACTTTTAGGTTTGAATAATACTTGCCAAACTTTTTCTTAATATATTTCGTTTCAGGGTTGTTCAAACTTAAAACGAAAGATTTACATATACATTTAATAAAATACATTTATGTGTAACATACAAGTTATTAAATTACTTAAGTATGCAATGTATTGCATTAAAGTTTTGATTAGTATTTAAGTATGTTATACATAATTCATAGACTTTTAACTAGCAGACATTCAATGAATAAACTTTTATTTCTTATGCATTTAAGATTCTTAGTAGCATGATTAGAATGATTTTAATTTCTCTATTTTGTATAATTTGAGGCATAGGTAACAACAAATTATTATTTTTTATTTGGGCTGTGGGGCAGTACGTTAACTTGTAATCTTAATACCTACATTGGTTTTGTTGTTAACATTATAATTGGAGTTGGGGCTGTAGCTCACAGTGTTGAATATAAACTTGATTTATTGTTGGCTATTTTACAGGAAGGGGAATGTGGGCTGGCTTGACTTGTTTAAGAAGATATTAAAGAAAGCCTTAGCAGGTTTTAAAACAAAGTGATAGTGACATAAATGGATATTAATTTTTTGCAACAAACTAGCAATACTTGGGAATGCTGCATGCTACAGTGGTGTTATTTTAATTTACTATAATTTGCTGTTATGTACTACCCGTGGCAGCCTTTAATGGCTGCTTTCTTTTTATAGCTATAGACCTGCTATTTAGCAGAGGTGGTGTAAATCAGATAAACTTGAGTTAAGGCATCTGCCTTTTGATTTTTAGGCAGAGAGGTAGTTTCTGTGACACATATTATTATTATATTTTTAAAAAATTAAAATTATGATATAAAGCTTTATAGTTTTTTCTAATATTATACTGAAATATTATTAAATTTTCAGGAATTTTATATATTTTTAAGTATTCATATGAACTTTTTACTCATACAACTTTAATTATCATAAGATTAGAAAATTTCTTTTAATTGTACAACAGTTTCAAATACTTCATTCAACTTGTATTACATGAATTTATCTATTTTTAGTATTTTGCCTTTTTTTAAGGTAAAAGACCAAATCATTTGTAACAGTTTGAAATAAAAAGCTGCTTTTCAGGATTTGACTTTGAGAAAGCAGGTTTGAACATTGTTCTTTTAAAAGTGATAAAATTTGTTTCTCCAAGGAAACAATAAGGTTAAAGTATAAGAAGCTACTTTGATAAAACAGACTTTTTTTTTTTTGCATACTGATTATTCAGGAGAAAACCTCTTTGTAAACTTTTACTAAAACATTAATGACTTGAGAAACTTTGAGAAAGAATAAAACTTTAACTTTGTATTATTATACTGTTTGACAATAAAGCTTTTAAATTTTTATAAATGAACCCATTAAATCTTACTTAGTTTTGACCACAAAAATTCCTTTTCCACAAGCTTTTTGCACTTTTTGTATTCATTCAGCTTTTGTCCCACATTTTACTTTGTTTTAATAACTAGTTATTTTATCTTAGGATAAAATTACTTTCCTTTTCCTTAATAGTAAATCACATTCTATATACCTTCCATACTTAAGTTACCAAAATGATTTTGGAAACTGTTTCCAAGCAAACTTCTGACAACATACAATTACCATCAACATTAAACAAACTTGTCAGAATAATGATTTAATTTGATTATAACTATTTTTATTATTTTAAATTAATACCCATATTTATTTATGAATATAAGTGCTTATTTAATTTCTGGCCATTTGAATAGAGCTCTTTTAATAAGTTTCATTTATCAACTTAATAGTACCATCTGGAAGTATGAAAATATACACTGCTTGGGAGGCAAGATGGCGTCAATTTAGGTGAGTACTCCTGAACTAGATCTCTGGGGACCGCCGATTGTGGACAGGTTCCTGCCCGAGGGTCTGTGCTCTGGGCGCACAGAGTGAGAAGCTTGGGTCATCTAGCAGTGGGCAGATCGACGGTGTGGAGTGATCGGTGGAGATTCGTGAGTTCTGAGCCTCCCTGTGGTGGTCAACACAGATGGCTGAGCACCACCCACACAGAAAACGGCTGGCTGGAGCTGTGAATCCTACACCCGTGACTCCCGCTGCCGGCATGAAGGAGGGAGGGCTCTGACAGAAGGTGGAGAGGGGTTTAACTTCTGTGGATTTGGCTGCCTGGACCCCCTCATAGCTTTGGGGAGCAGATAAGCTGGCTCAAAACAGTGCCAGGCTGAGGGGAGAGGCGAATCTGCTGAGCAAACTTCTTTTACCCAGCAGCCCACTGACACTGAGGCCTGGCCCCAGAGGGGGCAGAGTCAGCCAATTTTATCGCCCTGCACTGACAAGCCTCAAAGCTTCAGCGCTCCTGGGGAGGTCAGGAAGTGAGTAGGGCTTGATTAGTTTCCACGAGCCTATTTAGGGTCCCCTCGGTGAAGGGGGTGATCTAGCAGAGGACTTCTTTTGGGTCCATTATACCCCCCCCAAAAAAAAGACAGTCACTTTAAAAAATGAATTCCTGTTCTTAATTTAGTATAATACCAAAAATCTGCCTCAAAACCTGCAGATACAACCCTGAAGGGAAATTGATAAACGCAAGCAGGCTGAGAGGATGCGCAGGTACACTAGAAGGAACACCCCCTCCTAAGCTTTGTTTGACTGCTTGCTGGTGTGATTGTTTGGCTTTTCTCTGTTTGTTTGTTGTCTCTTACTTTTCTTTCCGCTTTTCTCCCCCCTTTCTGTTTTCCTTCATTTTTTTTTTAAATTAGGTGCTGCTAGCTTACCTCTTCTTTGCTGTGCTTCCTCTTCAGTGATTTCCCATTCTCTGTCTATATTGATATTGCATCACAAGCTATCTCTTATCCTTCCTTCATCTCTCTGACTTCTGCTTTCTGTTGTGGTTCTTAGACACCATGCTTTTTCATTAGCCCACAACTTAAGGGTGTCAATCTCTATTCTATTTTGTTTTCTTCTTTTTTTAAATAATATTAGCCTTTTCCTTTTAGCCCTTTCTTTACTCTTTCTCTCCCTCCTCATCATTCTAGCCTTCTAAATCGTTATATATATATATTCTTCTATTTGTTTTCCCAGCCCATTGTAGGTACTCCACTTTTTTTCCTATTACTCTACACTGCATACACAAGTTAAATATTCATTTCACTAAGTCCTATTTGGCCCCTCTACTAACTTTCATTAATATTACTATTATCCTTCTTCCTTTCTCACATCTTTCAATTCCTCTGGCACTAATCTTTTGACTTCAAGGTAGCATAAAAAGAAGCAAGGAAACAAAATAAGAAGAAAAAGTGTCAAAGAGTAAACTTAACACACACACAGAACCACGAACTAAATAAAACTCTAGAGGAGAGAGAAGCTAATCAACTAAATAAACACAGCAAGATAAAATGATGACTAGAGGGCAACAAAAAATTACAAACCACACTGAGAAACAAGAAGACATGGACCACTGAAACGAACAAACTAAAAATCAGGAATATATGCAGAACATTGAACAACTAATCAAAGATTCCCAAACAAATATCATGAACCATCTTAATAAAGTGAAGGAAGAGATTAAGGATATAAAGAAGACACTGAGAGAACATACTGAAAAAATTGTAAACATACGCAAAAAGATAATGGATATGATGGGAATCAATGGTACAATCCAAGAAATAAAAAAGATGCTGGAGTCACATAACAGCAGATTTGAACAGGCAGAAAAAAGAATTAGTGATGTGGATGACAATAGAGCTGAAATCAAACAGATAGTTGAACAGATAGACAAAAAAAAAAAATAGAAAACATCCAGCAGGGACTCAGGAATTTAAATGACAACACAAAATGCACAAACATATGCACGATGGGCATCCCAGAGGGAGAAGAGAAGGGAAAGGGAAGAGAAGGAGTGTTGAAGGAAATAATGACTGAAAATTTCCCAACCCTGTTGAGAGAGATGGATGTGCAGATCCAGGAAGAAAAGCGCACCCCAAACAGTATAAATCCCAACAGGCTAACCCCAAGACATATACTTGTCAAAATGTCCAATGCTCAAGACAAAGAGAAAATACTCAAGGCAGCAAGACAAAAGAGAACCATCACGTAAAAGGGAAGCACAATTAGATTAAGTGCTGATTTCTTATCTGAAACCATGGAGGAAAGAAGACAGTGGTATGACATATTCAAAGTACTAAAAGAAAGAAACTTTCAACCATGAATTCTCTATCCAGCAAAACTGGCATTCAAAAATGATGGAGATTTCAAAATATTCACAGATAAACAAAAATTAAGAGAGTATGTCAATAAGAACCTGGCACTTCAAGAAATACTAAAGGAACTTCTACAAGGTGAAATGAAAAATCAAGGGAGAGAGAGTTGGAGGAGGATTTAAAAACATCTAAAAAGACAAAAACAGAAAAAAAACAACATATGTCATACATTAATCCAGAGAAAATATGACTGATGTAAGAAATTCATTGCAGGTAATAACACTGAATGTTAATGGATTAAATTCACCACTCAAGAGACACAGATTGGCAGAATGGATAAAGAAACATGATCCATCTATATGCTGTCTACAAGAAACCCACCTTCGACACAGGGATTCTAGGAGGCTGAAAGTAAACGGGTGGAAAAAAATTTTACAGGCTAACAATAGCCAAAAAAAGGACAGGAGTAGCTATTCTAATATCAGACAAAATAGACTTTAAATGCAAAACTATTGTAAGAGAGAAATATGGGCACTATATGTTAGTAAAAGGGGTAATCTCTCAAGAAGAGAGAACAATCATAAACATTTACGCACCTAATCGGGATGCCTCAAAATACATAAGGCAAACTCTGGAAAAGCTAAGTGGAGAAATAAATGCCTCTACAATTATAACAGGGGACTTTAATACACCATTATCATCATTAGACAGAACATCTATACAGAGAATTAATAAAGAAACAAAGACTCTTAACAATACATTGTAGGACCTGGACTTAATAGACATATACAGAACACTACACCCAAATACAGCAGGATTTACATTCTTCTCGAGTGCACATGGATCTTACTCCAAGATAGAATGCATGCTAGGCCACAGAACAACTCTCAATGAATTCACAACGATTAAGATTATATGAAGTAATTTCTCTGATCACAATAGAATGAAATTAGAAATCACTAAGGGCCAGAGAAAGAAGTTAGGCACAGGGATATGGAAGTTAAACAACACACGGTTAGACAAACAGTGGGTCAAGGAGGAATTCTCAAAAGAAATCAGTCACTATCTGGAAACTAATGAAAAGAACAACACAACATAACAAAACCTATGAGATGCAGCAAAAGCAGTCCTATGAGGGAAGTTTATAGCCATAAATACATATATTAAAAAAGAAGAAAGAGCTAAAATTGAAGACCTAACTACACACTTGGAGGAATTAGAAAAACAACAAACTAAACCTAAAGGAAGTAGAAAGAAGGAAATAACAAAGATCAGAGCAGAACTAAATGAAATAGAGAATAAGAAAGCACTAGAAAAAATAAACAAAACAAAAACCTGGTTCTTGGAGAATATCAATAAAATTGACAAACCCTTAGCCAGACGAACAAAGAAAAAGAGAGAACAGATGCAAATACACAAAATAAGGAATGAGCAAGGGGATATCACTACTGACCCCACAGAAATAAAGAGTATCATAAGAGGATACTTGGAAAAATTATATGCCAACAAAAACGACAATCTAGAGGAAATGGACAAGTTTCTAGAAATGCACAAACAGCCTACACTGATGAAATAAGAAATTGATGAACTCAACAGTCCAATTACAGGTAAAGAGATAGACTCAGTCATCAAAAACCTCCGAACTAAGAAGAGCCCAGGACCAGATGGCTTCACAGGTGAATTCTACCTAACATTCCGGAAAGAGCTAAAACCAATTCTACTTAAGCTCTTTCAAAAAATACAAGTAGAAGGAATATTGCCTAACTCATTCTATAATGCCAACTTTTCCCTCATACCAAAACCAAACAAAGATACCACTAGAAAGGAAAATTACAGACCAATTTCTCTAATGAACCTAGATGCTAAAATCCTCAACAAAATACTTGCTAATCACATTCAACAACATACCAAAAGGATTATACATCATGACCAAGTGGGTTTCATCCCGGGTATGCAAGGATGGTTCAATATAAGAAAATCAATTAATGTAATACACCACATAAACAAACTGAAAGACAAAAATCACATGGTCATCTCTATAGATGCAAAAAAAGCATTCAACAAAATACAGCACTCTTTCCTGATAAAAACACTGCAAAAGATAGATTTAGAAATAAACTTTCTGAATATGATAAAGGGTATATATGAAAAACCCAAAGCTAACATCATCTTCAACATTGAAATCCTAAAAGCCTTCCCTCTGAGATCGGGAACAAGACAAGGATGCCTACTATCACCACTCCTATTTAACATTGCCTTAGAAGTACTTGCTCGAGCACTGAGGCAAGAAAAGGATATAAAAAGCATCCAGATTGGAAAAGAAGAAGTTAAAATTTCATTATTTGAAGACGCCATGATCTTATACATAGAAAGCCCAGAGAAATCTACAACAAAGATTCCAGAACTTATAAAGGAGTTCAGTAATGTTGCAGGCTATAAGAT
>JAQZBX010001547.1:0-81642 GCA_029593785.1 Cabassous unicinctus
TCTTTTTTTTTTTTTTTAAGATTTATTTATTTACTTATTTATCGCCCCCTTGCTGCTTGTGTTTGCTGTGTCCATTTGCTGTATGTTTTTTCCATGTCTGCTTATCTCCCCCTTGCTGTGAGGTCCTGCTGCATCAGCCCACCGCACCACATGGGCCGGCCTGCTCTCACAAGGAGGCCCCGGGAAGCGAACCCAGGGCCTCCTACATGGTAAACGGGGGCTCTATCGATTGAGCCACACCCGCTTCCTGATGTGAGGTCTTGCTGCATCAGCCCACCCCACCGCGTGGGCCGGCCGGCCTGCCCTCACAAGGAGGCCCCGGGAAGGGGGACATTAAGGGTCCTGGTTTTCTTTTGGGTGGAATTACCGGTTCAGGGTTAAGGAGAATGTCGCGGTTGGGGCCAACCAGATTGGGCGGAGGGGGTTTTAGAATACCCTGTTGGATGGTAAACTCAGCTCCGGGATCTTGACGAATTACATATAGTCTGATGCCCCATGTCTTGCCTCCTTCCCAGACATTATTGAACCCATTAATAATATGGATGTGAATGGGTTTACCGGACCCTATGGTTGGGTTCTGGGGCTGTGCTCCCCTGATAAGGCTGATAGCAGCATCTCTGGAATTCCATGAGGCTAGGGTTTCACAACCCCATTGAGCACAGTGGTACTGCCCTTGAGTATTGCATTCTGGGGCCCGTCTGCAGGGCAGGCATAGAGCTTGACGTGTGTTAGTCCTCTTTCTAAATCTTTGTCTCCACATCTGAAACTTGCAGGAGGACTCTTTGGCTCTATGTCTGGGTTGTTCCAATTCTCCCCAAGGAGGACACACAGATCAAAAGAGAAAGTAGGACTTTTCCTAGTAGTGTGAGTGACATTTAGAACCTTCCCGTCCCTTGTCCTTATAATACTCCAGTTATAGGAGGTTAATCGAAAACTACTGATGCACACGCTAGTGACCAAAAGGGGCAGCAAACTCATTTGCTAGGATGTTGCCATATCCCTCCCTCTTCTCCACCTTAGTCTTAAGTCTTTCAGTGAATCTTGATCTTTAAGGGGTCTTCTTCCTGGCGACTGTCCACTTTTCTGCCTCTGAGTCCCTCGTACTGGATCTGACGACTTTTAGCTGGGACACATGTATCCAGTGTCTTTTCCCCACGACTTTTACTGCCGTGGACGTTGTGAGGATCACCACATATGGGCCTGTTTACCGTGGTTCGAGTGTTCCAGCTTGGAGCTTACATACCCAGACTAGATTTCCAGGCTGCACCTGAAATAAAGGAGGGTTAGTACTTGGACGAGGGGGTGGGCTTCATGGACCATTCGATTGACCATTTTCCTAATCCGGTCCAGTTCCTTTAGAGTAGAGAAAAGATATTGGTTGTCATATTCAGATATTTTTTCCAACCCCAACTTGGGCAACAAGGGCGGGGGTCTGCCAAATAATATTTCATAGAGCATAATGCCCTACACATAGGGGGTACATCTGGTTTTAAGGAGGGAAAATGGTAGGAGACTCACCCAGTTTTCTCCAGATTCCAGAGCCAACTTGGTTAGGGTTTCTTTCAAGGTGCGGTTCATCCTTTCAACCTATCCTGAAGTTTGGGGCCAAAATGCACAGTGAAGTTTCCAATCTATACCCAGGGCTTTAGGCAATTGTTGAGTCACCTGTACTATGAAGGCTGGACCATTATCTGACCCTATTCTATGAGGAAGCCTGAATCTCAGAATGATTTCTGGTATCAGCTTCTTAACTACTACTGTGGCTGTTTCGTTTTTAGTCGGGTGGCCTTCCACCCATCCTGAAAATGTATCTACCAACACTAGGAGATATCTATACCCATATTTTCCCAACTTTATTTTGGTAAATTCTATCTCTTAGTACTCCCCTGGTTCCATCCCTCAGAGCCTGGTTCCCACTGGAGCTTGGGCACCTCCTCTTTGATTAACTTTGGTGCAGACTTCACATCTTGATGTGATACTTTTGCTGATTTTAGACAAACCCAAGAAATAGCAGTCTCTTTTTATTAGTTCTATTAATTTGGTGCCGCCCATATGCGTGGTGTCGTGCAGCCTTTTGACTAATTGTCGTCCTACTGCTTCTGGTAGATATGTTCTGCCATCAGGCAGTACTAACCAAACTTCTCGGGAAACTTTAGCTCCTAGACATTTCCCCTGCTTGATGTCTTCTGGGAGTAGCGTAGTACTGGGGGTCCCCGCCTGCGGACTGTCGGGAGCATTTGGACAGGGACGACCGGTAGGAAGGCGGTGGCTCACGCAACTTCGTCTTCTAGTCGGTTGCCTTCATCCTGTGGGGAGTTTCCCTTCTGGTGTCCCTTGCAGTGAACAATGGCTACTTGGCCAGGGAAACAAATGGCTTCTAATAGTGCTAGGACTTCAGTTCCATTTTTAACCTCTTTTCCTCCAGATGTTAGGAATCCTCGCTCTTGGTACAGTGCACCATGTACATGGGCTGTAGCAAAGGCATAGCGACTGTCCATATAAATATTGGCAGTTCAGTCTTTTGCCCATTTTAGAGCCTGGGTAAGGGCTATTAGTTCAACCCATTGGGCAGAGGTGCCATGGCTTAAAGATTGAGCCCAGATAGTTTTGGGTGGCTCTACTACAGCTGCTCCCACATAAGGGATTCAGTCCTTAACAAAACTGCTGCCATCTACATAGAGATTAAGGGATGCCTCAGGCAGCGGCACATCGGTGAGGTCTGAGTGTAGCCCTATCAGGGTTTCCAGCAAGTGTAAGCAGTCGTGTGCCACCATGGGGGCACTAGAGTCAGGGAGCAGGGTGGCCGGATTTAGTGACTCCATTTTTCAGAATACTACAGAGGGAGGGCTCAACAATAACACTTGATATTGCCTGATTCTGGCATTAGATATCCAGCAGTCTGCAGGACTGTGGAGGAGGGTTTCTACCAAATATGGGGCCGTTACCACCAGATTTTGGCCAAAGGTTAACTTAGAGGCTTCCTTAACTAGAAGGGCATTGGCCACGACAGCTCTTAGGCAGTTGGGCCATCCGGCAGCTACATAGTCCAGTTTTTTTGAGAGGTAGGCTACTGGTCGGCGCCAAGGCCCAATGGACTGGGTTAAGACTCCTTTGCTAACTCTGAGAATTTCTTCAATGAATAGATGAAAGGGTTTGGACAAGTCAGGTAACCCGAGGGCAGGGGTACTCACCAGAGCTGTCTTCAGGCATGTAAAAGCTTCCTGCTGCTCTCTGGTCCACAACAAGTCACTTCCCTTGCCCGCCGTGGTGGTGTAAAGGGGCTTAGCAATTTCTGCAAATCCAGGGTTCCACAGCCTGCAATATTCCACACTACCAAGAAATTCATGTACCTGTTGTTTCGAGGTTGGCGCAGGGATGCCCAATATGGCTTGTATCGTGTCTCGTGAAATTCGCCGCTTCCCTTTTTCTAAGATTTATCCCAGATATGTTATGGAGTGGGAGCAGAGCTGAGCCTTTTTAGTGGATACATGATATCCCATTTCTGCCAAGGCTTTGAGTAGGGTGAGAGTTGCCGCTTTGCATGAGTCCAAGTCCAGTGCAGCTAGGAGGAGGTCGTCTACATACTAGAGTAGGGTAATACTTGGATGCTCCTCCCTGAAGAGGGACAAGTCCCACCCCAGAGCCTCCCCAAATAAGGTGGGGGAGTTTTTGAATCCTTGGGGAAGCCTGGTCCATGTCAGCTGCCCACTTCCCTCGGGCTGAGGGTCTTCAAAGACAAAGATGAGCTGGCTAACCGGTGCCAAAGGTATAGAAAAGAATGCATCGTTTAGATCCAGGAGAGTGTAGGTAGTATGTTCCAGAGGGAGCTGGCTTAGAAGCGTGTATGTGTTAGGGACAGTGAAGTGTAAGTTTCAACCCTCTTATTTACTTCCCTAAGATCCTGTACCTGGCCGATAGTCTGTGCTCCCCAGGTTTGCACAGGAAGTAAGGGTGTGTTCCCCGTGGACTGGCAAGGAACAAGAATATCTGCATCGAGTAGATGGTTGATGTGTTTTTGAATCCTAGTCCTGGCCTTGTGCTGATTACAAACTGCCATACCTGGATGAGGAGAGATGTGCTGAGTATTTGCACCACCATGGGGGCCTGATGTTGAGCCAGCCCAGGGGGTGTGTGTTTCGGCCCAGACTCCCGGAACCAGGTGCTGGAACTCTTACAGCAACTGATTAGCTGCTGGCAGTGTCTTGAGGCCTGTTAGGAGATATTCTTCCAAGATGGGGCAGGTTACTAGGAGGGTCTGGAGCTGAGCGCCGAACTTTAGTTTCATTTCACCATCCTGGAAGGAGATGGTGGCTTTCAATTTTTGTAGCATGTCTTGTTCCAGCAGGGGGTTGGGAGAGTCAGGTATAACAAGGAAAGAGTGGGTGATGGTCCCAGATCCAAGATTAATGGTCCGGATGGTGGTCCAGGGATAAGACTGTATCTTCCCAGTGGCCCCTTGAACCAGAGTTTGTTCAGCTGTAAATGGACCAGGATCCGATTTTAGGGTGGAGTGTGTAGCCCCCATATCAACCAGGAAGTTAACCAGGCTGCCCCCTACTGTTGGTTTCACCATGGGCTCCCAGGGGCCTGGCAAGCCCTAGACCCGTCAGTCTAACAACTGCAGGGCTGGGCTGCGGTCTGCCCAGCATTGGGGGCATTCATTTTTCCAGTATCCCTTTTCTTTTCAGTAAGCACACTGGTATTTTTGCAGTCCTGTTCTACCTTGTCTTGGCTTTTTCTGGTTCACAGAGAATCCACGGAAGGAAGAGGCCCTAGCACTGTTGTGTTCAGCAGGACTTTTTCCTCCTTCTTAGTTTTTAGAGTATCGGCATCCTGTCTATTGTTACACACCTTCTGCTCTACCTCCATTAGTTCAGATAATAGCTTCCCTTCAAACCCCTCTAGCCTTTGCAATTTCTTTCATATATCAGGAGCAGACTGTGATACAAATGCCATATTTATAGCCCTACAATTTTCAGGTGCCTCAGGGTTTATAGGGGTGTAATTTCTATAGGCTTCCATTAGACGCTCTAAAAAGGCAGAGGGTGACTCATCATGCCCTTGGGTAGTTTCATTCACCTTAGAAAGATTCGTTGGCTTTCTGGCAGCAGCTTGAAGGCCACGTAGAAGAGTCTGGTGAAACCACTCAAGAGCCTCCTTACCTTGATCCTGATTGTAATTCCAGTCTGGTCTAGTTGAGGGGAATACAGTTTCTATTCGGATAGGGTCAGTAGTGGGTTGGCCATCTCGAACCATGATGGTTTTTACAGCCTCCCTGTGGATACGATCTCTCTCCTCTGAAGTGAATAGGACCTGTAACAGTTGCTTGCAGTCATCCCAGGTGGGATTATGGGTGAAAAATATAGTTTCTAGGAGAGATTTTAATCTGTGGGGTTTTTAAGAGAACAGTGGACTTTGATTTTTCCAGTTATACAGGTCTGTAGATGAAAAGGGGGTATATACCATGAATGGGAGACCTTTGTCACTCAGGCTTGGACCTGCTGCTGGAGGGGCAGTAAGGAGACTTGGTCACGCAAGTTGCAGGGAGCTGCAGAAGCCTGATACTGGGTGCCCCTTCACGTATGGGGGTCTGGTTAGAGAGGTATCAGCGGGTGTGGGAAATGGAGGGTAAAGGCTGTCTGTAGGTGATTGGTTTAGAGGGAAAGGAGAAGGAGTGGACAGGGAGGGGGCAGACAGAGGGGTACGAGGGGTAGATTGGGGGGTAGGTAGGTAAGGGAGGGGTTCATCAGGAGCGTCCTGCAAGACCAAAGGACAGGGGTTCTTAACGGGAGCTTTCATCAGAAGTTGAGATTCTGGCAGGGCCGGGTGCCTTTGTTCTGCAAGACAAATTTTTAGTTTCTTGGGAGTGTCTGTAAGAAGATCTAGCCACACATCAATATAAGGAATCTGGTCCAGGTGACCAGGATTTCCATAGATGATTCTCTGGACGTTGTAGACTGTTGAGAGGTCCATAGTTCCTTCAGACGGCCAGCCCACATCAAAGGTGGTCCACTCCAATTCACAGAAGGTTCAGAGGGTCCCCAGGTTGACCTTGGCTCCATATCCAGCTGCTGCCTTCTTGAATTCCTGAAAGTTCTTTAGAAAACAGGCAAGGGTTGTGCTAGGACAAGATGAGGATTGACCCATAGCAACGGACAAGAGAAGCACAGAATAGAAACTGAGCAGAAATGTTATGGACAGACAGCTGGCTACACACACAGACACATGAACCTTGAGCCTATTCTGAGTCCCCAGGTGATGTCTCACCCAGTGGACAGGCTGCGGGAGTAGCGCTGTGTCTGGCAGCCCAACGGCGTCCCCTGGATCCAGACTTATCAAAACAGAACAGAACTGGTGGTTCCTTAGGTCAAATTATTACTCTCCCAAGGAGTTTCTGGCCAGACTGAGGACCTACCGGGGCTGAGGAACATCTCTCAGAGGCCTTCCCCTGGAAGTCTCAGTGTGGCTGGTTCCTGTCTATCTCACTGGGGCAACCAAATGAAGTGGAATACTTCATGCAAATAACAACTCCCAGGAGGGAAAAATTTAATGGTACCTTTATTATCGGCCGGGGCATGCTCCTTAGTAAGAGTGACACCTAACATCCGGAAACTGCATCTTTTATAAACTTTCTTCCCGCACTCGCCAAATTTTCCCACGCGTGCCAAGAGGCAGGATTGGTAGGTTTAAACATATACATTTCTATATAGGGTTAGGAGCAAAGCAAGCAAGCAGAGTTACAGAAGCGAATGTTTGCCGTTAGCAGCTCAACGGGGTCGGGGGGGGCGGTAAAGTGGAGAAATTATTTACCTTTTCCCAGTACAAATGGCACCATTGCCCCATTAGGCCCAGAAGGGTGTCTGGGTTTTAACGACCACGAACATTTTATAAGCTTGCAGCTCCTGCTGGGGATAATTGGTGTGGCTTTGTTTCCTTTTCACTTTAGAATATTTTTTTTTTATTTGCAAGTATCATTTAGGCCAATTGTCTGAAAAATTATAAACTTAAATCCTATTCTTATTCTGCATGGGGTTTATAAACTCCCGTTAGAATTATCTGGAGGAAAAAAAGTCACAGTGGAACATATTTAAGCATATTTTATTGTTTCCCCAATTCCTTATCTTTTCCATACATCACTCCTTTCTTCTTTTGTTCTCTCACAGCTGCATTCAAACTTAAAGCTGACTTCCCATGTACTGTGTTTGCAGAATAAATAACAAATTTGTATCATGCACTTACTGTGCCCAATGGACAAAGTGTTCTCATTTAATGTTCACAGCAACCCAATGAGAAAGGAAAATAGCTTATTCCAGGGGAAGGGAAGGATGAAAATCATAAAGGGCCATAATGTGGGTTTTGAAGATGAAGGCAGTGCTCTGCTTCTTGATTCACATGAAGGTTATAAGTGTATCTCCAAAGTAATTTTCTTTCACTTTTCTACATGTACTATATTTATTAATTTAAAGGAGTAAAAAAAATAGCTGTAAAGAATTCTAAAGTCATAATCCAAAGCCCCGAAGATACCCATGATATGAGATTTGATTTCCCTCCAAAGACCAAAATGAAAGCAATTCTAGGTATTTTTGTCAAATCTAAACCTTCCATTATTAACAACATTTTTTCAGAGAATGTTATACTTTCCTTCTAAATTCTTCTTCCAGTCTAGTTCATGTTTTCACATTTGTTCCTCCTCTTAACAGAGAAGAATTTCCTCCTTGGATCCCTTCCCAGCTTTCCTTCTATGTCCTTGCAGGTATTACTGAGATCTGGCTTGTGGTCTCTGCTTCTGTATTCTTCTAGCCTTAGCTCCTCAACCAGGAACAATATTTTCTCTCATGGATTCTCCTCTCCCCAAGGTGGAAAATTTCCCAAAATGTTTTTTCAGTCTGGCTTCTAAAAATTATTAATTTATAAAATACATATTAAAATGATCTATCCCTCCATGAAGCTGTAAACATATTCATGAGTATAATATCTACACACATTGATAAAACAAAATTGGATATATGGACTTATTCAAATTATATTTTTAGTTATCTTTGTGTCATTAAATCTTGAGAAAGAAAAGCAAAGAAGAAAAAAACAATTGCCCTCTTCTTATAAGTGATAAAATTATATTTTATCACATTTTCATCTGGTCTTTATATATTTGAACCATGTATGTATTTTATAAATTTATGGCATGAATCTCTCAACTTTACCAATTTTATACTTTCTTTGTGCATTAAATTATTAATGGAAATTATCTTGCCCTCCCCAGCATAAATTTCTTTAGTGATTTGATACAAAATTTAATGAAAAATGCTCTGTCAATACTGAATTGACATCAATGACAAATTTAATTGTACAATAAACATTCCTGTTTTCTAGTTAATACCATCATTTAAAAGGGAATCACTTTAGCTGGATTGGTTTCATTAAGAAAATCTCTCAATATGTGTAGTAGAATTTGAAGAGTCAATGTAAATATAAATAAGTTACATAAACATGAATCAATATTTGTCTGCAAGAAATCTCAATTTTTATCTCATATTTAAGAGATATTCATAATTTTTTCTCAGTTTATATTAACAATTGAAAAATAAAAGACTCAAATGTATTTATTTAGTCAGAGTCATACAGTAAACAACAGTAGAGTGGAATTCAAATCAAGGTTTACTTATTCTTGCTTTGATGCTCATTTTCCCCCCCCAGTGTGGCCTCTGGTCATCCAAATAAAACACAATTATGTATATTCTTAATTCCCTCTAATTTTTTTTTTTTAATTTTAGTCCATAGGTAGAAAATATTATGGAGCCAGCAAACGTGAAGGTGTCTTTACTTCCCTGCATAATTGAAAGGCAATTAGATTTGGAATAACATTTTTATTCACAATATTTTTCTCCTGAAACTTGTAGAGTTGCTTCATTGCCAACTAATATATGATATATAAGAGAAATGATATAACCCAGTACGATATTCATTTATTTGTCAGTATATAACTGAAGTGGCAATTTATGGAATTCCTCTTTTAATATATATCTGCTATAATTTGCCTCCCACATTCTTATCTCTCCCTTTCACTCTCCTACATTTTCTATTGCTGATAAAATTATTTTAAAAATTAACTTTATATTTTCCAAATACCTCCATTATTAATATTACAAAGTTTCCCATCATCTTATGTTTTCTATTCCTTTTCATAACAATACTATTTATTTTCATCCTATATATTTTCTTACATTTTCTTCTGGTTCTTCTAGAAAAACCCTAGAGGTTTATGCTTCACAATATCAACAAATGTGCCATTGTTTTAAAAATGTTAATACCTCATATAAATGTGTTTCTTTTCCCTCAAATAGAAAGAGAATAGTACAAAAATAAAGATGCTAAAGGAAAAGTTGTTTTTTAACATCATTTCCTTTGGTCATATTTCTTACCCATTTAAAGGTGATTGAACAAATTTATCATAGTAATATATCAGCATAAGAAATAACAAAATAACAGATTTTTTTTTCCAAGTGCAGAGTCTTACAGACTTTCAACCAATGATGTTCCACAGGATAGGGATAAGATTGGTTAACTTTTTCATCCTGACTTTTCACATTCTGAATAAATGTAATATAATTAACCCTATAACAGAAATATCAACTACCAACAGGCCCTTTATTTACATATTACCTCCTGCCTATAACAGTTTGTGCTAGGGGGTGGGGTGGGGCTTGGTCTCTGAAGCCCTCAGAGGACAAGTATGGCCATTCCTTTGTCTTTGCACTTTAAATAATATTCTGATACTCAGAGTTCTTCATTAAATATTTTCTTCAGAGAGTCTTCATATGAAATTTAGTTGATTATCTTTTCAGCAAATAAACCTCAATTATGTATATAAAACCACTTATTACTCCTCCATTTCTGCAGAATGTCAATAAGTTTTCTGGTTGCCATGTATAATGAACACAAGCAAATTATGAATAAATTTCACCTTCAGCCTCAGAAGTGACTACTGAGCATAACAGTGACCCTTTCTGTAGTTCAGAATATTTTTAATACAGAAATGCCCCTACACAAACAAATTCCCACATGTGAAGTTGTCACTTGAGTCATAATTCTCCATCTCAAGCTTTCTGATGTTTATTTATTGAGGGAGTTGATTACAATGATCTTACAGCTAATAGAGCTTTCTAACAACTCTGCTTTTACCCTTGCATAAAGCTGTTTAGCATAGTGAGTACAGAAAATTAATTACATTTTCCTTCTGATAATCACTTTTGACACCATACCTTTTTCTTGGCCTTTTTCATCTCTGTATTTCTCAAAGTATAGATTATGGGATTGAACATTGGTGCAATGATGGTTAAAATAGTGCAAGTATTTTATCCTCAGGGAAAGTGATAGGTGGCCTAAGGTAGGTAAAGATTGAAGGTCCAAAAAATAAGACAAGCACAGTGATGTTAGACCCACAGGTAGGCAGGGCTTTCCATTGTTTTAAATGCATAAAATCCAAAAGCTCAAACCCTGTGGATAATACACAGTGAAAATTAAACTTAGTAAAATAATGTTTTCACTCTTTCTCAAATGGTGGTATGCCACATTTCATAATTTATTGGCTTATATTAATAGAAGGAAAGCTAAATCAATAATAATACAGGTGATTACCTGCATATCAATTCTGGATGGTATTCATGATAATTTCAATTTATGGAGGAAAATGTTTTGGCCACAGATTGACCCCTCATTTACACCAAATGTAAGGCTATAAATGAGTGGTTCAAACAAATCTATGTCAATTCTTAGAAAACATCTTCAGTGTTGAATCCCATACAATTCCAGCACAAAAATTCCAATGTTTATAAAGGAGAGTGAAAATTTAGTTACCCCTGACAGCTTCCTAGATTCACAGAGAAGTATGTATTCATTCCACAGGAGAGTGGTCTAGGATGTTAAATACTGATGCATCTCTTTAACACTTAATCATGTACAAAAGGAAACAAAAACATTTTGAATTATCTACTAATGCTGTACGTGCCATATGCCTTGGGAGTCACGTCTTAAATGCTTATGCCTGAAAAAAAAATACTCTGGAAGTACCAAATATAAACTGAAAGATAAACAAAATAATTTTTATGATGCTGAAATTTAAAATAACTTGTTTTCCCAGAAGCAATTCTTAAAAGATCCTCGTCAAACAAACCTAACCAGTTGTCAAAGGTTATATTCCTCAGTCCTCCTGGGAATTTTTAGACTGACATTTGTTTTCCAATTTTGCATTAGTCAGGCTCCAGGCACTGTGTCTCTAGAGAGGAGTACTTTTATTCAGATCCAGAAAAACTCAGTAAATTCTGTCAGCTCTAGCTATTTTCCTCCTTTAAAGAACAAAATGGAATAAAGCAAATAGATTTGAAGTGTCAGTTAAAACTTAAGTCCATTGTGCTTTCCCACTCTTCTCTTGGACCATTAGTCATACCCAAAAGCAATGAGCTGTCATTGCTGAAATTGATGGTGTTTTAATTTGATAGGCTACTGAAAGCAGACATTATGAAATGGGTTGGTTTTTAACAATAGGAATTTATTTTTGAGGCTGAAAGAAATGTCCAAATAAAGCCATTATCAACGTGATGCTTTCTTCCTGAAGACTGGCTGCCAGTAATCATTGGGACCTCTGCCACATGTCAAGGCACATGACAGCAGTGTCTGATGGTCTCTCCCTTCTCTTCCAGATTTCCTTGCTTTCAGTTTCTTGTTTCTGTGGCTTTTCTCTCTCTTTGTTTGAATTTCATTCCCTTATAAAGGACTCCCGCAAGATTAAGACCCATCATGAATGAGGTAGCTCATACCTTAACTAAAGTAGCCTTATCACAAGATCTTACTTACAATGGTTCCACACCCACAGAATGGATAAACTTTAAGAACATGCTTTTTGTTGTTGTTGAGCTGCCTTTTGATATCTTATTCATTTGATGTTGAAATAAAGTTTTTCTAAAAAAAAAACATGCTTTTCATGCTTTTCTGAGGTATTCACAGTTGGAAACCACTGTACTACATACTTTAGATCCCAAAAAGACATGTTCTTTCAATATTCAAAATACATTCATTCCATCACAATATTCCAAAAGAGTTACATCATTTCAAAAACAATGTTTAGGGCAAAGTCTCATCAAAATCAGTTATAGGTGTGGTCTGTCCTGGGGCAAAATTTTCTTCCATCTATTGACCTGTCAATCTGTATATCGGCTTCTGATATACTGAGGAAGGACAAGCCTAGGATAAACATTTCCATTCCCATAGGGAGAAACTGGAAGGAAAACAGGGGTCACAGGTCCCAAACAATTCTGAAATCTTGCTGGGCATAATCCATTAGGATTGAAAATCTCAAAGTGATTTGCAGAATGGTGTATTATCCTCTGGGCAGATGGAGCCAAGGTCATGCTCTCCCTAAAACAGTAGGGTGAAGGCCCAACCTCTGAGAACATGAAGGGTGACAGACCCCAAGTAACAGGCTCCACTTCTGAGAAAATTGAGGTGGCAGCAAGACTCTCCACAATCTCCACAGCATAGGCTCAACGTCCTCAGAACAGTTGGGTGGTGACCAGACTCTCCTCAATCCCTGGGGACTATGCCCCACCCTCTCTGAAGACTGAGGTGGTAGCATTGTTCCTGAACAATTAGCTGGAAAGCTCACGCTACCAAGTGCCAAGGCAAACTCACCCTTTCTATACAAGGGTCCATTCTTGGTCCAAGCAGATGTCTTTGATCCAGTCCTCTGTTTCTATACCCATGCCCTTGAAGTAATTTTCTTTCAATCTGTACCTTTTCTTTCTCTTTTAGTCAGGCTGCCATTGCTTCCATTCATAGATATCTCACAAAAATCTTGTTGGTTTCACATGTTGTGCACACAGGTCCAAATCATCAGACAAAAAATCTGTCCACAAATCCTTCCTGGATAATTGCATTTCCAGTTCTGACTTGCACTGAAATGGCTGACTGGTTCCATGTTCACTTAAGACTTAATAGGGAGCACTATTCTCTGAGGACTCTCTTTCCAGTAACTCAGAATTTTCCAGAACATAAATGTCTGGTTTCTTTGTGCCCAGGAGTTCATTTCTCAGCTTTTCCCTTCCTTCTCACATTTTACTCTAAGCAGCAAGGAGAAATCAGGCTGCACTTTCATTTAGTTTAGAAATCATCTCAGCTAAATATCCAAGCTTGTCACTTTCAAATTCTGCCATCCATCCAATATCAGGACTCAATTTTTTAAATAAACTCTCTGCAACTTTAAAACAAGGGTTGCCTTTTTTTTCAATTTGCAATGACACATTTATCATTTCTGTCTTAGGTCTCATTGGAAGTAACTTTAGTGTCCATATTTCTACTAACAGTCTCTTCAAAGAAATCTAGGCCTTTTTTATCAAGCAGTTCACAATTCTTCCAGCATCTCCCCATTACCCAGTTACAAATCCATTTCCACATTTTTGGTGTTTGCAATGGCAACACCCTACTCTTCTGGTACCAAAATATGTTTTAGTTTTCTAGGCTGCTGAAAGCAGATACCATGAAATGGGCTGGCTTTTAACAATGGAAATTTTTTAGCTACAGTTTTTAGGCTGAGAAAAATGTCCAAATCAAAGCATCACCATGGCAATATTTTCTTCTAAAGACTGGCTGTCAGAGATTCTTGCATCCTCTGCCACTTGTCAAGGCACATGACAGCATTGTGTGATGGTCTCTTCCTTCTCTTCCAGGTTTCCTTTCTTTCAGCTTCTTGCTTCTGTGAGTATTTTCTTTCTTTCTTTGAATTTAATTCTCTTATAAAGAACTCCAGTAATACGATTAAGATCTATCTTGAACGAGTTGGATCACACCTTAACTAAAGTAGCCTTATCACAAGATCTTACTTACAATGGTCCACATCCAGAGGAATGGGTTTACTTTAAGAACAAGTTTTTCTGGGGTATATACAGTTTCAAACTACCACAGAGTGTTAGGTTGTAACCATGTAAAAGAGAAAAAGCAAAACAAATTACAGTTAAAGCAAATTTCCTGCTCCCATTGGTAGAGTGGAATAGGAGTAAAATTTGTTGTTGAAAATATATTAGAGTGTTAAAGGAATTTAGGAAACAAAAGCAGTCCTCTATTCTGGTTATCATCAGGCCATTTTTCCTGAGTAATTATTGAGATACAAGGTGTATAGACTCAGAAATAACTGCAGTAAAATTCAGTTCACCACCTCTCAACTGAACAAAAAAATTATACACCACATGTAGTTATGTACGATGGAATTACATCAATATTTTATGGCATCTCACCTGGGTCAGATCGATTCACTTAGAAAAATAACCATGATAATATAAATGTTTTTAGAAACTTACTATAAGTCAGTCACTATATTAAGCATTTTAAGTTTATTATCTTAGATAATCATTAAAAAACATTTTCATAGGAATTATTATCTCCATTATCTCTGTAAGCTCATAGAGGTTAAATAACTTGCTAAAGATCATAGACTTTATTGTGTGGTAAAATTTGACAGAAGCTTATTCCACCTTTCAATACATTTAATTCTACAACATTTTAAATGAACAAAGAAAAATAGAACTTACTGAGGCAGATTAGTACAGGGAAATGAGGAGAAGAAGAGCCACAACATGCCCAACAGACAACATGGCTGACAGACAACATGGCCATGAGACCTGGCCCTGAAACCACTACTACTTAAAACAAATTTGGAGAGCCCCACTGAGACCTTGATGACAAAGTCCCAGCTGGGACTGTTTCTGGGGCTAAGGGGAGACCTCAGATAATTCCAAACATGCTTCCCCACTGGTCCCAGTTAACCCCAAACAAAAAGCCTCACCATTGGCTTCTACCATTGATGGGTTAACCAATAACAGCTGGGACTCTTCCCCTTAGCATTAGCAAGGGGAGGAGTAATTAGTACATTCCATGTCTCTTGGTGTTAGTTTATGCCATGTACCCATTTTGCTTGTTTGAAGATTTCTTGGATTTAGGTTTCAACTTGTTCTGTGGTATTGATCCAGATGCAACAGGATGTGTTGGTGAGGGCACAAACACCAGCTTCTTCATTTAAAAGGTAATCAAAGGCCAACTGGTTATCCATAACTACATAAGCAAGAGAATTAAGGGAGGTAGTCCTTCTAGGACCTGTCCTGTTTTGGAGTCTATGCTTTCAAGGGTGGTGGTAAGGATGAAGAGGGTGGTTTCATGGATCCCAAACCCAATCCAGGGTACAATGATGCTGGCTAGGACTTCCACTCCAGAGGACCAGTTTCTACTCCCCATTTGAAATGGTGGCGGTAGTGATAAAGGAAATGCTGCGGCCTTAATCCCTCCTCAGCAGAAACCCACAGCTTTAGGAAGACAAGCACATCCCATCCCTTTCTCCCTTCCTCCCTTTCTCCCTGGAATCCACATCAATAGGAAGATAAGCACTCCCTGCCTCCCCTTTTCAACTGGAATTTACAACTCTAAACAGATAATGACTCTTTTCTTCCCTAATAGCCCTCTGCTTTGGGAAGATAAGCTAACTTCACTCCTTTTGCTTTTGTAACCCCTGGCTGCCCCCTTGCTTAGGAATTTGCCTGCTTGGAGTCCCTATATAAACTTATGAAAATGCAGACAGGTCGCTCAGATTTTTTTGAAGACTTGCCTCTCTTCTGGGCCTGTGCATAATAAAACTTTGTTCCTCTGCCTCTCAGAGTGCTGCTTGGGTTTTTCATTTCATCTGCCCAAACATTTGGTTCCCTGACTGGGAAAGCCTAACTGAACAAACCCGTTGTGCCTCCAGCTTGGGGCTGATGGGTGTAGCCGACAGTGATCTCTGAGCAAACAAAGTGGGAGCCACCAGTCCTCCTAATGGGACCTCCTTCAGAGGCAGTCCCAGCGGGCCGTGTCCTAACACCCGGCCTGACTCAGTGGGCAGGTGGACTAAACAGTGCCAAAAGACTCTGGAAAGGTAAGGACCCGGGTGCCAAGTCCTCAGTCAGGCCCATCTCCGGACAGAAGGGGAGACTGATCACTGCCCAAAGTCTCAAATATCAAGATCCCAGTTTAGGGCAGACTCTGCAGGAGGGAGTACATAAGCTCTGAGCGATTGTGTGTGTGAGTGAGGATGACAGAGGCTTGCCTCTGTTATTCCAGTCTGTGACTCCACAGCTTGTGCTATGGAGCCTGTGTGGGCCCTAAACTATTTTCCACGGCTACATCATATGGCATAATGGCCCAACACGAACTCTGCCTGGGCGCCTTAGCTAAGACGAGCTGAGGTTCTCACGAGAGACATGGACAGGCAGGCATCTCAGTAGCCTTGAAAGAAGCGACCACTTCCCTTGTCTGTCTTGTGCCACCGACACAGCGTATGGGCTCATCACAGTCAAAACCTACTGTCTTAAACTGCATGCTCAAGAAATTCAAGAAGTTTTTTTCCAGAGATTATGGCATCTGGATGAACCCTGGAACCCTCCAAAACATATGTGAAGTAGAGTGGACCACTTTTAATGTTGACTGGCCCTCAGAAGGGACCCTGGATATAGCCAGGGTCTGTGCAGTGTGGCTGGTTGTCACAGGAACTCCTGGCCACCCTGATCAGTTTCCCTACATTGACTCTTGGTTAGAGATAGCCGAGAATCTGCCCTCTTGAGTTCAATTGTGTGTTGGAAAAAAGGGATAGAGCAGGGTCTTGGTTGCACAAGGAATGGGGCTCCAGAAGCCAGTCATTCATTGGGGTCCTTGGAAGACAACCCACCACCTCCACCACCACCCCCATATGCTTTGGCTGCTCTAGCCTTGCCTCCTAGCCTGGGAGTGAAGGCAGATCTCCCAGAAACACCCCTATCTTCAGTCTCTCTGGGAACATCAACACTCTCAGATGAAAGCCCCGGAACCTCAATAGCAAGGAGGTTCTTGTTGGCACAACTAGTGTTACAGATGCCCCTCCATGAAACACAGAGTCTGGCTCAGATTGGTGAGGATGGGACCATCCAATCCAGGAGGCCTGTTTTGTACTACCATCATTTCACAACTACAGATCTCTTAAACTGGAAGCACCACACCCCCTCCTACTCAAAAAAGCCCCAGGCCCTTATTGATCTCATGGAATCCATTTTCCAAACCCATCGTCCTACTTGGGATGATTGCTGGCAACTCTTCCTGACTTTGTTTAATATGGAGGAGAGACGACAGATTCTGATGAAACCTGAAAGTGGCTGCAGGAACAGGCCCCTACTGACATGTTAAACCTGTAAGAATGGGCACAAGAGGAGGCTCCAGAGGCCCAACCAAACTGGGACTCCAAAACTGATCAGGGATGGCCTTCACTCCAGCAATATCGGGAAACGCTCCTTCGAGGGGTCCGAGAAGGGGCAAAACAACCCACAAACAAGACAAAGAAAAATTTACTCACTCAAAAGCCTGACGAATCTCTGAGAGATTTCTATGAATGACTTTGCGAGGCCTTCAGAATCTACACACCTTTTGACTCAGAAGCTCTGGAAAACCAGAGGATAGTGAATGCCATCTTTGTTGCATAGGCAGCAACAGACTTTAAAAGAAAGATCCAAAAATTAGAAGGTTTTGCAGGGATGAACATCTCTCAACTCCTTGAAGTCACCAACAAAGTATTCGTCTGTTGAGACAAAGCCGCTGAATGAGAAGCCAAGAAGAGAATAAAACATCAAGCCTCCCTACTGGCAGCGGCCTTGGGAAATCCTTACCTCACCAGATGAGAAGGGCCACCTCGAAAAGGGAGGACAAGCACCAGAAGGGTGCCTCAGGCCAGAGACCAATGTGCCTGCTTTAAGAAAGTGGACACTGGAAAATTGACTGCCCCCAAAAGACTCAGGCACTTAGAGGGAACATCCTTAAAGGGAAATACCAACCTGAGCCCCAAGACCATCCGATCAGGCTGGTAGGGTTCAATCCTGAATAGGGGTGACTGGGCTCATTGGAACTTGGCTCCTTTGAGTCCACAGTCAATCTACAAGTCAGGGGCCAGTCAATGACTTTCATGGTGGACACTGGCATTGAATACTCTGTGGTCACAACCCCCGTGATCCCTTTTAGTGGAAAAACTGCTAATATCATGGGAGTGACTGGGGAACAGTCGAGCCAATGGCTTTTTGCCAGTCAAGAATTTGCAAGCTTAGTGGCCATGAAGTGACTCATGAATTTCAGTGACTGCCTGAATGTCCAGTTCCCCTAATTGTTAGGGACCTCTTAACCAAACTGGGAGCCCAGATTACCTTCAAACCTGAAGGGCCAGCAAGCTTAAGCCTCAGGACCTGCCTTACTCTCCTCATCACTGTACCCCAAAGCTAAGAATGGAGACTTCATGTGGAAGAAAATTCAAGACAGAATCCAGAAAAACTGCTGGAACTTTTTCCCCTGGTTTGGAAAGAAAAAACACCACCAGGAAAGGCACAGAACCATGCACCCATCATCATCGCCCTGAAACCTGGAGTGGTTCCGGTCTGACAGAGGCAGTATCCGATCCCTGTGAAGTGCAGTTCGGCATGGTCGAACACATAGATCACCTGAGAAAAGAAGGAATCCTGATCGTGTGCCAGTCACCATGGAACACCCCATTATTACTAGTAAAGAAGACAGATGGAACAGGATACCAACCAGTGCAAGATTTACGAGATATCAATAACACCACTCTCACCTTAAGTCAGGTTGTTCCCAACCTGTACACATTGCTAGGACAGCTGCCACCTGAAGCCGCTTGGTTCACTTGCTTGGACCTGAAAGACTCCTTCTTCTTCCTGCAGCTGTACACCCCAAGCCAGCCTGTTTGCCTTTGTGTGGGAAGATCCAAGAACCCGGCAGTAAACTCAGCTAATCTGGACCCAGTGCCCACAAGGCTTTAAAAACTCCCCTATCTTTTTCGGGGAAGACTTGGCAGCAGATCTGGCCAACTACCCCCGGGATGACTGCAGGTGTGCCCTCTTGCAATACATAGATGACCTCCTACTTGCCAGTGAGATGGAAGAGGATTGCTGGAGATGGACCAAGACTCTCCTACAACTTCTAACACAGATTGGATACAAAGTGTCTTGGAGAAAAGCCCAGATCTCTAAACAGCAGGTCAAGTACCTGTGGTTCAACATCACACAAGGGCACCAGATGCTCAGACCAGAATGAAAGAAAGTGATCTTCACCATCTCTACCCTCACCAGCAAAAGGAAGCTTCATGAGTTCCTCGGGGCTGCAGAGTTCTGCTGTATCTGGATTCCCAGGTTTGCAGCCATGGCCAAACCGCTTTACGAAGTTCTGACGGGTCCAGAAAAAGAGTCACTTGCATGGGGAGAAGCTCAAAGGGGGCCTTTCAAAACATCAAAAGACAACTCAGCCAAGCCCCTGCCTTGGGGCTCCTGTATGTAACTTGAAACTTTAACCTGTTTGTGCATGAAAAGAACAAAGTGGCATTGGTGGCCTCACACAAACAGTTGGACCCTGGCAATGACCCATTGCTGACCTCTCCAAACAGCTGGACCCCGTGGCTGCAGGGTGGCCACCCTGCCTGATAGCCCTGGCAGCAACTGTAACCCTTGCCAAAGAAGCCAACAAATTAGCACTTGGACAGGCTATTCACATGAACTCACATGGGCACCGGTGGATAACTAATCCCTGACTCGCACATTACCAAGATTTACTCTTTGAAAACCCAAGTTGCAATAGGAACAGTGCGCAATCTAAACCCTGCCACATTTTTTTATCAGAAGAGGAAGGGTTTCCCAAGCATGATTGTGTTGAAGTGACTGAGGAAGTTTATGCCAGTCGCCCTGACCTCCATGACAAACCACTTCCTTCCTTAGATCAGACACTATTTACAGATGGGAGCAGTCTTGTTAAAAATGGGGAAAAGCTTGCTGGATAGAGAGTCACCACTACCAAATGGGGGGTGAAAGCGGCATCTCTACCCCAGGAATGGTTCGTCCAATGAGCAGAACTCTGGGCACTGGTCTGAGCCCTGCAGCTAGCCACCAGACAAGTGGTAAACATTTACACTGACTCTAAGTATGCATTCGCTACCGTTCATATCCATAAGCAATTTATAAAGAAAGAGGTCTCCTAACTGCAGGGGGAAAGGAAATCAAAAACAAAACAGAAATCCTCCAAATGTTAGAAGCAATCTGGAACTCAGACAAAGTCACCATCATCCACTGCTGGGACATCAGAAAGGAATGGATATGTTCACTCAAGGAAACAGGTTAGCCAACAAAGCAGCTCGGCAAGTAGCTGAGGGAACCCATGGAATACGACTCCCAGAATTGACACCACAGCTGTACCTCTTAGGACAAGAAACTAATCAACTAATCTATACCTGGGACAAATAGGAATGGACCAAGAGAGAAGGGAAGCCAACCACCCAAAGGAACTTGGCTGATCTCTGATGACCAGATTTTTGTCCCAAAAGTAGCTTCTCATGCCCTCATCCAGCAATACCACCAGCTCACCCACCTAGAGGAAACTGTGCTAGAAATCTTGCTCAGGAGATACTACTACATAGCCCAGCTAGCTTCTCTCTGTGCCAGCATCAGCAGCCAGTGCCAAGTTTGTGCCAAAAACAACCCTCTGCAGGGGCCCCATGCTTCAGTAGGTTTCCAGCTCATGGAAACAGCCCCCTTTGTAGATCTCACAGAAGTAAAACCAAGTCGGGGGTACAAATACCTGTCAGTGATGATATGCACCTTTTCAGGCTTGGTTGAAGATTTCCCCACTCACACTGAAAAGGCAAGAGACTAAGGCTCTACTTAAAGAAATCATTCCCCGACATGGGGTGCCACTGTCTATTGGAAGTGACAATGGTCTGGGCTTCATGGCTGCCAAAGTCCAAGAGATGGCGAAAACATTAGTAATCAAGTGGGAACTCCATACCACTTACAGGCCCCAGAGTTCAGGGAAAGTTGAATTTATCCCTGAAAGCAACCCTAGCCAAATTCTGCCAAGAAACTGGTCTCCCCTGGGTAGACTTACTTCCCTTAACCCTTCTCCAAGTTAGGTGCACCCCAGGACCCACAGGCTATTCATCCTTTGAAATTCTATTTGGATGGCCACCCCCAGTTATCCAGGCCTTCAAAGGAAATCTCAAATTTCTCGGAGAGGCTAGCCAAGATTCCATTATCCAGCAGCTGGGGAAAACTCTAGCCCAAATATATAAAACTCTCTTGTCCTGGAACCTCATCCCCCTGGGACTCCCGGTGCTTCCCCACTGGCCAGGGGACCTAGTCTGGGTCAAAGACTGGAAAAAAGAAACTCTTCAGCCTTCTTGGACCAGTCCACATACTGTGATCCTTTTAACTCCTACTGCTCTTAAAGTTGCAGGCATCATCCCTTGGATCCATCATTCCAGGGTCAAGAAAGCACACCCCAATAAAGAGCAGGAGAGCTGGACAGCCCAACCTGCACCCAGTCACCCCTTGAGAGTGGGAGTCGCCCGGGATCCCCAAATACAAACCTCATCAAATGCCTGCTGAATGGACCCCTGCTTTTGGTGGATATTGTGCTTACACAGCCTACTCGCCTTGGTATTTGGAGTTGGACTTACTGCTGTGGCCCCTGCAGACTGGACTATAGTAAATAGAGCCCTAATTGCAATTGCTTATTGGTGTATAATAGGATGCTTCTTTGCCTTGATCTGCCTATACTTTCCTTCCTTGCCTCCTCCCTAGGAGCCAATATTAACCCCCAAAACCTATGGCAGCTGCAAGTTAGTCAAAGCTGGGGCAAACAATCCATGCTGAATGCTTCAATCCAATTCTCGGCAGGTGCAACTTCAGCCTCTGTAATATTTGACACTTGCAGGGCAATCAAAGATCATACTCCTTGCACCTTGCTAGTTACCCCATTACCCCATGCCCCCATATCTGCCTCCAGAGAGGGTGTAGGGGCCGCAATTACAGGAGTTATGACAAATATCTCTGCCAAGACCATTGCAAGAGCAGAGGATTCTGCCACTCTTGGAGCTTGCTGGTAGGTGCCACTGCTCCCTGGAAGGGGATCCCACCGACTTCTCCATATCTCCTACAGAAAATCCCCAGCCCAGCAGGGTGTAGCATAGAAACTTGTGACCCCGTAAATCTCACCTTATTGAACATAACCACTGGATTAGAAAATACCTTTTTAAAGGACCAAACAGGACTAAAACTAGGAATCAGAATATACGACCCAGTGGGGCCAGACTCAGGGGAACTCATACTAGTCCAACTGATCCTGGCAACCCAACCTGCAGAGAAAACCTTGGTGAAAAATATCAGTAAAGCTGCCCAGACATTAAAAGCCAAAGTTAGAATAGCCCCCCGCAACGTCCTTTTGAACCAGGTTCAAACTTTCCACAAACTCCTAAATAAATCCCAGCCCAATATAGCTGCATACTGCTGGCTATGTACTTCCTCAAGTCTAACCTTCTTCTCTGAACCTGTCCCATGGAACATAACCCTCCTGAGCCATGGCAGCTCTGCTGCAGGAACCTGTCCCCTCCCAGTCTGTATAACCAAACCCCCAGGAAAACTGTCTAAGTGTAAAATCGTAACTATCATCTCCCCTTCAAATATCTTCCCTCTTGGAAAGGCTAACTGTAATACTACCTGCCCACTCAATGAACCTGACCGATGTGCTGCAAACTCCACCATCTGTGTCTCTGGCACCAATGCCTACTGGTGCCTACCCTAGGATGGCCAGGGCATCTGTTACCTGGTTTGGCCAGTACCATCATTCTCAGTGTATGGAGAAGAGTTGCCTGGAGAGCTCTCCCTAGCCAAATGAGCAATACAGGCAATTCCAATACTCTTAGGACTAGGAGTATTCATTAGCACAATAGTAGTAGGGGCCTCACTCGCAGCTGGTCAAGAAGGCATACAAGCCATAGCATGGGAAACATCAAATAACCTCAAAGAAATATCATGGACTCTCAATGGGTTGAAAGACCAGATAGGCTCGTTTGCAGAAGCAGTTTTGCAAAATAGGCAAGGATTAGACTTGCTCACTGCAGGTTCAGGGGGAATCTTCCAGGCCCTGGGGGAAGAGTGCTGTTTCTATGCAAATTCCTCAGGGACACTTAGGGACAAGGTGGCCCTGCTAAAAGAATGAGCCAAAGACCACTTAAACCGTGTATACCAGGCATCTGCCAATGGGAATTACTTCCAGTATCTCCTTTCCTGGATTTTGCCATTCATGCCAGTAATAGCCTCAGTCTTCTTCCTCTTAACTTTCAGGCCATGCGTTCTACAATACCTAACACAATAAATTGCTGCCCGCTTAAATGCATTAAAACACCAAGTAATGCCTCATGTTAAATATCAGCCCTTGGGGACTATAGAAAAAACCCCGTGTTAGCAGATGATGACCCATAAGGAATTATAAGGGCATCAAAGGGGGGAATGATAAAAGAAGTGCTTTGGCCCTAACCCCCACCCCCGGCCCCGCAGAAACCCACAGCTTTAGGAAGATAAGCACCCCTCATCGTTTTTCTCCCTTCCTCCCTTTTCTCCCTGGAATCAACATCTTTAGGAAGATAGGCACTCCCCACCTGTCCCTCCCAACTGGAATTTACAACTCTAAACATATAATGACTCTTCTCCTCTTTAATAGCCCTCTGCTTTAGTAAGATAAGCTAAACTGGCACCTTTCGCTTTTGTAACCCCTGCCTGACCACTTGCTTAAGAATTTGCCTGCTTGGAAACTCTATATAAACTTATGAAATCTGAGACATGGCACTAAGATTCTTTGGACACTTGACTCTCCTCTGGGCCCATGCATAATAAAAGTTTGTTCCTCTGCCTCTCAGAGTGCCATTTGGGTTTTCATTCCATCTGCTGCAACACTATTGTAAATTCAGTAAAAATTCAATATTGAAGACAACTGGTCAATGTGTATGGTAATGATAGCACAAATTTTGGCAAAGCACAATGTGGTGGTAAGAATAATTTTCTTTCCAAATTAGTAAAGCAGAGATGATGAGATTTTCTTTTAATTGATTATGGTATAAATTTCTGCATACTTTCATCCAAGCACCTTGTGCTATTCCACTAACTCAAAGATAAATTGTGGTGATCAAAATTTACAAATTCTTTATGTATATAAATATTATAATATATATTCTAAATATTTATATGTTTAAGCACACATGTCTATACACATGCACACACATGCAAACACAGAGTAACTGAATAGGGACTTAAACAATTTTGATATTGAATATAAACAAAATAATCCATTCCATATCGCCTCGCTTGGCTGCTAATTATAGGCTAATTTTCAGAAATTTTGAGCCTTTGAAGAAGTACATAAAGAAACCTAAGTGTCTTCTATGTTAATGAAAACTTTGTAAAGAAATTTTGTAAACTTCATTCAAATTGTATTGAAAATTAGTCAGAATTCTTTGCCCCATTATTCAAGGAAGTGGAGAAACTCAAGCTTGTAGTGTTTAGCCAGTTGTGATTAGTAAATGCAAAGTTTTCAATCAGGTTTTTATTAAATTCTAGAAGAGAAAAAAATAAACAATGTGGACTCAAGTTATAAATTTTGAAATTCCATGATTGCAAGTTTGAATATTTGGGCTGACAATGTAAGTAAATCTTCCTTCAGTTTGTTGAGTATGAAACATTTGGCACCATAGGACGGTTGCGAGTTTCTAGTGTCATTCTCTTTCTTAATGTTGACCCACGTGGATCTGTGTAAAATCTCTTCATTTTTGACTGCACAAGTTTTGGATACCATGTATATTCCAAGTTAAGATAAGTGAGTGCTCTCTTGTATTAGTAAAAGAGTTAAGGATGATTGTGCACATGAGATGGGAAAGGAGAATCAGCAGCACAACTTGACTATTCTTGAGAATATCCAATTTAGAAAAGAATTTCAGTAGTATGCATAGATTGAGAAATATATTCCATTAAAATTCTTCTTCCCATGGACCCATGGGAAAACTTTTGTGTCCACCCCTTAGGACACTTACTCTGGTTGAAGAGTTTGCCCTAAAATAGGTTTGTTTGGACAAAAGTGTCCAATGAGATGAGGAAAATCAGGTGCCAAAGAAGAGCTTTTGAAAGCTGTGCAGCTCTCACTTGCAAAGTGAGATGCTGAATATCTGGAGCAAGAGTTTTAATGTCATTCCTTATGGGGTCTGGCTTTAGACTAGGATTATCTTATATAACCTCATCTTTGGCAGACCTCACTTCATCTAATACAATGTTCATTCAGCTATTCTGAGGTATCTCTCCATGTACTTTATTAAATAAATTTTTATTTTTGAAAAATTTTAAATTTATAGAAAAGTTACAGAAATTGTCCAGAGATTTCCCACACACTCTCACCCACTTCCCCATAATGTTAACATCTTACAAAACCATGGCACATTTGTCAAACTAAGAGATTTACATTGTTACAATATTAATAACTATACTCCAGATGTCATACAGATTTAACTAACTTTTTACTCTTGTCCTGTTCATCTAGAATCCAATCCAGGATACCACATGCATTTGTTTTCCATGAATTTGTTGTAGGAATATTATGTGACCTTTACTGAATAATGTCATGGTCACTGCTAATGCAGTGATCACATTTTAAGGGAATAGCATAATGTTTTCTTCTGTACATCAATATTTTATGATTTTGGCAATAAATCTCATTATTTCAAGGTTAAAAATAAATTTTCCTTTTATATTAACACTTTGCTAACTCATTACATTCATTCATTCATGCCCAAGCTAATTAAGCACATTCATTGGGGCTCTACAGCTATAATGGGAACAGGAATTCCATAGATTATGTAGGACTGTTTGATAACCCATGTTAGAGCTGGCTTCAAGTGAATTGGCCCTTTTGTATTGCTCAACCTGATTTTCCATCTGCAATGGAGCACTTGTGTCCAGTGCTCCCAGGCAAGGGCATGGGGTAGTATGAGGTGTGCCAAGCAAATATACTTGTCAAGTTGATTTTATCTATAATTAATTAGATAATTTTTTGCCATTTGAATAATAGGAGTATACAACATTAAATCAACACTTAAAATTATAAATTCTAAAAGAAATGGAAGAATAAGACACTTTTTTTCATGGATAAGGAAAAAATGCAAACATTGCCCTGTTGTCCCATGTAGGAGTAGTCAGTCACATTTAGTAATCTTAATCCTTCCAGGATCTTAAGCAAAGGTGCAGGCAGCAGCGTGGTTCAGCTCATTTGGGATGACCCCAGTTCACTGTCCTCTTACCAAAAGCCCTGGCTAAAATTTCTTCAGTTGTCAGAGAACATGGCAATTTAAACCAAGGGGAGACCGATCCTGACCATATTCAAAGCTAGTTCTTTTCTTGCATGTGTTTTCATAGCACACTATTAAGCCATGATCCTGTGGATGTGGTCACATGTCAGGAAATCATTTGCGGGTAAAAGAGGCAAAAAGCACACCACATTTCAGGAGAAGAGAGAGGTGTCAGCAATATTCAATAATGAACTAAACGGGATGATAATTTCTTCTAACAGGATTTATGATATCCCTTTTAGCATGTGGTTTATTTTCATATATATATATATATATATATATATATATATATATATGTACATGTATTAGTTTTCCCTCATTTCCTAAGTAATTAGCAATTTATTAGGTCAGAGTTTTTTAGATGAAGGGTCTGTGTTCAGTGTGGGTGGTTCTCTTCTCAAGTTCCTACAAGGCTAAAAGCACAGAATCAATAGTTCGACATTCCCTCCAGAGCACAGATTTCTCTTCCAAGCTCATGGGGTTTGGCAGAGCCAGTTCCTTATGTGGTAGTGCTAAGATCCTATGTCCTTGCTGGCTGTCAGCTCTCTCCTACTAGAGCCTGCCCACATCCCTTGCCACATGAACCCCTCAATCTCCACAGCCAAATTCAGACATAGGCTTCCATTTCAAATCCTACTTATTTATGAATCTCACCAAACTATTTGTCTCTGAACTTTACAGCATAATTCAATGGACTTTTCCTCTTAAAATCAGCATATTTAATCATATATGCAAAGTCACTTCCCGGCAGAACCTGAATTACTGTTTCAACAGCTGAGAGAAGGTTTGGATATACCAGGGGTCCAGAGGGTTCAGGCTTTTTTTGGATTCTACTTAGCAAAATATCTTCTTTTGTCATTTATCAGAGATTGACTGGGCTTCAGTTGGATCTTTGGTATTGGGGTGTGTATAGAAAATTAATTATCTTAAAATCATTCCATGATATCAGAGTAGAGAATAGAAGAACTAGTTTCCCATCTGGCATGGAAATGCGAATGGCTTTCACATTTTCTACATCCTCAGAGTGTAATTGCTTGTAAAATGACCTAGAAAATATCTTCTAAATACAAGGGCTAATTGTATTTCTTTTCCCATGGATTCTTACAGGACTTAATCTAAATTTCAAACTTTTATCCAATTAATGTTCCCATAGAATCAGACCGCTGACTGCTCTTGAGCACTGCTTCATTAGTCTTTCTTAAACATCCAGGACCATCTTTTCCAAGCCCTGTTCATTTTCTGAAGTGCTTTTCCCTGACCTTTTCAAAGAAGTGGCAGACCAAGAACAGGGTGGATTGCTGGTGAGAAGGAATGCCTTCCCTGATGATGTGGGTCTGTGCAGCACCATTCCTGAATGCCTGGTGAGGGGACCTTCTTCTAAAGTAATGGGCTTTTCAGGAGGCAAATTACAGGAAAAAGAACTTATTATTATATAGAATTGGAACAATACATGCATTAGGACACTCTACATGAAGAGAGACATCTTGGGGGCATTAGGGAGATTTCTTTGGAGGAAAAGTTAAACTCATGGTAACGGAAGAATTATTTATCTTTAAAAATGTTAAATTGTCCCAATTTTTCTCTCTTCCTCTGACTGTTCATGCAGAGGGTTGATCATGAAATGGACCTATGTTCACATTGTCCTACCTTTCCTGAGTAACAGCATTACTACAGGGGAGGAAATCTCCGAGAAGCAGGTTTGTAGTTGCTACAGGAATTTTACTTATTTATCGTCTGTTCCTCCCAGTAAAATGAATCGTATATGAAGTCAGAGATTCTGTTTTATTTGTTCATAATTTAATATCCTATGCCTAGAAATGTTCATGATTTTGTTATTTGCATAATTCTGTAAATATCATTGATTTCGGGTAGGAATAAATGAAGATCACGGTCTATCAGACTTTGGGAGCTGAAGTCATTTTACCTTTTACCACTAGATGGAGGTGTTACACTTTTGGTATGCTAATGACTTGTTTTGTGAACTTAGAAACTGGTGGACTTAAAAGACAGTGTTAAGTGTGGTTTGTAAGAATCTGGTGACTAATTTCTGCAGAGTGTATTTGTGTTGAGGGCAATATAGAGATTTTGTTTTGGATATATTTAGGTGCCTTTGGTATGTTGAAGAGGAGCTTCAAATACCTATTTAAAATTCAGAATAGACTGAGAGAGTTATACAATTTGTGCACTATATCTTCATGGATCCAATGATATGAATGTATTCCACATAGGTTTTGGCACCATATTTATAAGATTCAATTAAGTTCTGAAATTATACACTTATAAATGCACATTATCTGCTACAAAATTAATTCATGTTTTCAAGGTGGTTGCAGGTGATTTGAAAGAGTACAATTGGTAATAAAAAATATTTGAGTTTGTCAATTTTGCTGAACTTTGTTGAAAATTGTAGTCTTAATTTGATTTCCGGGCCTTTTGCAGGTGTACGATTGCATTTCCTGTGGTCATAATACTTTTATGTACTTCCACTATTTATCTTTACACTGCACTGCACAGGAACGCTTGCCTTTACATGCTCTAATGATTTACCTAGGCTCCTTGGGGACTTGGTTGTCTTCTCAGAGCTCTATTAATGGGGTTTCCCTGTAGATGGAGGCTGAGTGAACCAGACAGGTGAGCAAGATCATGCCATATTCCCAACTCCTCATCTTCTTGGTGCTCTGGGTCTCAGGTGAGAGGTTTAGAAGAGTAATATCTTTATAAAGTTGGAGAATAGTTTTATCATGCATGGGGAATAAGCCATTTCATCTAAAACATATCTGAATATATATGATAAGTAGCAAAACCTTTACTTAGGTACATATTTTATGCATTTGTGATTCAAAGTATGATCTATTTTCTTTTCTGATTCCAGGTGCCAGTGGGGACATCGTGATGACTCAGTCTCCAGGCTTTGTGGCTGCATTTCCAGGAGATACTGTCACCCTCAAGTGCAAGTCCAGCCAGATTATTAGCAACTACATATACTGGTAGCAGCAGAGACCAAGACAGGCTCCTAAACTGCTCATCTATGCTGTATCCAACCGGCCATCTGTGGTCCCTGATCGATTCAGTGGCAGTGGATCTGGAACAGATTTCACTCTCACCATCAGCAGATTCCAGGCTGAACATGTGGGAGATTATTACTCTCAGCAAGGTAGCATCTATCCTCCCACAGTGCTTCAGACTCGAGCACAAAACCCTTCCCAGGGCTATAGGGCAGTGAATCCTGCAGCACCATCAGCTTGCTCCTCACACTGACCTGAACTCTGCTTCTTTCATCTGTCTGAGAAGCTGAGTCTTCTAGGGGATTGTACCATAGAAACCTCCGTGTATTGCATTGGTAGATCATAGGACCGGGCGAATAAATTTCTATCTCTTACCCTCTAGGCAAGGGTACTGTAAGCTTTTCACCCTGGTGGATTGCTTCTCTCTTCAGTGTGCCTGGTTAGTGCTGAAAAAATTTCCATCTAGATTCCTTATTCTTTCAATATACTTTCTTCTTTCCCATCATCCTCCAACTCTGGTCCTTCCCATGTTTAAAATCCTTGATCCTTCATATTCAAAACTTCCCCATACAAGGTCATGTACGACCTTTCTTCTTTTCTTCCATGGACGCTGTTTTCATCCAAGCCTCTTTTCAGTGTCACAAAATGTGATTTCATTTGCTACTTTACCTTCTTTTTTTTCATTACACAGCTATTTTCACTCATTATTGTTATCAAATAATAATTGTGAATACTGTTAATATACTTACATCTGAAGAATGCTTATAGGGATGATGCTTATTCAATGAAATATGTTGATTTTAGCTTGGATATAAAATTTTCCAGTGACTTTCATAGACCTGTGATTGTCACCATGTTTCCATAGATCTCTTCTAAAATGTTTGATCCAGAAATCTCTTGAAAAATTCAATGTTTTCTGTATTTTTATAGGATCTGGGTTTCCTGTACCATATTCACTGATGTTTGAAATGACATATATACAAGTTTATTTTTTACAACATTGCCAAATATAGTATGTTCCATTTGTGTAAAAAAGAAAAAATAATACAAAAGAGAATATATGTATATTTGATGGTGTGAAGTAGTATGGACCACAGTAAAGAATGATCTTGAATTTATACATTGTGTGGGTGTAACCTATTGTAGGTGGAACTTTTTGAGTAGGGTACTTCAGTTAATGCCTGGCCCACTGTGGGTTTCAGTCCCTTTACTAAAGTCTTTTATAAGACAATGAAATTCGGACAAAGAAAGAGAAAACCATGGCAGCAAGAATCTGAAAGCAACAAAACCTAGAAGAGAAGGAAGTGACCGCTGATGCTGTCATGTGCCTTGCTATTGGCAGAGGAGTCCAGGATTGCCAGGAGCTGGTCTTTGGGAATAAAACATCCCCTGATGATACCAGGATTTAGACATTTTTCTCAGCCTCAAAATTGTAGGCTTGTAAATTAAGAGATACCTATTGTGAAAGCCGAGCCATTTCAATAGTCTGGCAAACTAGAACAGTCTATATATAAACATTCATGGAGTAAAGGGAAGTCTGCCTCTTTTTGTAAAGCCCTTTTTCTTTTCTCCATCCATTTAAACCATTCTCATTCTTTCAACGGTAACTCTGTAATTCTTTAGCTTTATCGGTCTAGAAATATGTGACAACTTTCCTCCTGAACTTTTTCATCTATTGCCCACTTTCTCTCTAATCATTCCTTGGGCACTGAAGGAATTCATAGTTCTTAAGTCTGCTCTAACTTGAACACTTTGGATAAACTTTAATTAACACATTAATCTCAGTGTAAAAGTGGAAATACTCCAGACATTCTAGTGATATTTCTGAAATTATTTCATGAACACATTGGTGAATAAAATTTAGTTGCATGAAATATCTCATCAAGCCTGAGGAGAAAACATTAAACACTCTGACACACATAAATGCTGTTTACTCCTGGTAATGAGAGGCCTTTTAAAATCATTGAATCCACATCATACATTCACTTAGGAAATATTTATTGAGTGGTTACTCTGCCAGTTGCAAATATCACTCCTATTATCACAGCTGAGGAGAAAACATATGCATATGTAAAAGGTAAAATATATACAATGCCTTTTTTAAGTGATCAAAGAAAAATAAATCAGAGCAGGGAGAGGAGATTGTGGCATAAGAATGGATAGCAATTTAAAAGAAGATGATTTATCTGTTTGCTACTGCCATGTAATATTCCACTCCAAACTGAGTAACATAAACATTAAGCTGTTGAGTTTTTGGTTAGCTGTGCACTCCGCTAATATGGGCAGGCTAGATGGATTTAGATGGGCTTACACTTGGTTTACATCAGCTGGCAGGTCCCCTGAGGACTGGCTGATCTAGACTCGATTGTCTTTAATTTCCTTCTCATGTCTGTTAGCTGGCCGTCAGCCTAGCTTTGGGCTGACTGAACCACATGCCTTTTACCTCTTGGCAGACTAATTCTAGCTTCTTCTGATGGCTGTTTTCATATATCTATGTCATTCCCTTTCTGTGGTTGAGTTCATTCTTGGGAGGGGTTATATTAGGCATGCCTGAAACTGTCCTGGTTACTACGAATCGTCCATTTGTCTTCTCTAGTTAAGCATTTGTCTAAAACCCTTTATATCCTAATAAAATATTATTAATAATTAAATTAAAATAAACCAGGATGATTTTATAGCCCCTTCTTTTTTTAAACTACCAGCTTCTGCCATGGTCTTCATTTAAGAGATTTATGTGTGGTAGAGAATACAATTAAGTTTAAAAAGATAAATTTTCATTTGACCATCAGTTATGTTCCTCACTTTTCTTGGCCCTTGTCCATTTCATCTTTGCACAACTAAGTCTTCCTTGATCTCAGATAGCCATGGGTGAAGTATGTCATGATGCTGTTCCACAGCCTCTTGCTCTACTAGCCAATGTGCCTTAGTCTGTGTTGTGGTCTTCTATATGCAGAAACTGGCCATGGGGCTAGTCAGTGGGTATTATAAATTACTAGGCGTGCTCTATCAAAATATCACAACTGAGTGCCAAACAGATTTAAACTCTCAGAGTTCTGGAGGCTAAGGGTATGAAATTTAGGTTTGGGCAGGTCCATGCCAACCATATACCTGTACATGAGAATCATTTCCATGACTCTGTCTTCATCGCTGGCATTGGCTTCCCACCAGTCTATGGCAATATCTGCCATGCTGGTCACATGGCATTCCTCCTCTGTCTGTCCATCTGTGTTCAACTTCCTCTTCTTAGAAGGTTACCAGGCATCTTGGATAAGGGCCACCTTAGTGGTTTCTGGACTCATCTTAGTCAACATCTTCAAAATTACAGATTAGTTGTATGTAAAATATTTGTGGGTAATGGAAGCTCAGCAATCCTGCTTTAGAAGAAATAGAGGACAGTGGGTAGACTTTTGCTCCAGTGGTTTTGTCATTGAGTGTATGGTATAAATTTGTGACTTTATTTAATTGTTTGGTAATAGTTGTTTTTATTTCATTAGAACGCTTTTTGGGAGCTATGAGATAAAAAATGAAAGTGCATGTGTCATAAAAAACTACTGATGTTTTTCTCAAAGTTTAGAAAATAATAAATATGAAACATGTAAAAAAGTTTACTCTATGCCAAGGAGATGACTACAAGAAATCAAGAAGACATGAATCTGTTAAACAACATAAGCATGGAATTCATATGTAAGTATTTATTTAAAGAGTATGGGACATGACTAATTTTGCTATGTGTAGCTGTTGAAGTTTCATTTATATGCCACTATGCATTATGAGATTTCATTGGAATAAATTAAGGGTTTTTATAAAATAATTTTGCTCATTTTGATTCTATGTTTCCCTGTACAGAAAATTGAAGTGATATCATCTATGGCTTGCTACATTAATAGAAGAGTAATTTTGCAGACAGATAAATGACACCAGTTTTCCTTGAGTAACTTATCCTTTAAATAGAAAATCAATTTATTTATATAATGATTTGCTTCTTTCTTTATACAATTTATAATGTTCTAGATAAGATTTAGGAATTCTTTCTTGTGGTAGTGAAGTATCTGATATCATAGTGATACTTTTTAAAATTCAGTTAAATCTCTCAATATTAAGATGACTAATTTAATTTTGTGATTGTTTTAAAACAAATTCTGGTAACACACAGTTGTCAATTGTGGTAAAATATTTTTACCAACAAATTATGAAACCTAGGGTGTGGCAACAAGAAAATGATCATGGTTCACAAATATTTATAGTCATATCCAAATATCTGTGACATTTTCTTAAATTAAGGAGTAACTGCAAAGGCAAAAATTTACTGTTATATCTTAACTAGTTATTTATGTACCACCCAAAACATATGTTAAAGTCTTAACTAATCTTCAGCATCAGAATGTGCCTTTATTTGGAACTGCGTTCATTGTAATTTGGGTTAGTTAAATTTATGTGAGGTCACCATGGAGGAGATGGGGTCCCATTATATTATGCTCTTTGTCCTTATATGAAGGGGAAATTTTTATAGCCACAGCCACAGGGGAGAAGGCAAAGTGAACATGGAGAAGGATCGTGTAGTTATGCTGCCATAGCCAACATTAGGAAACAGTCATGGAATAGTTACTTTCTAGAGAAAGCAGATGGTTCATAGCCCTGCCAATGCCATTATTTTCGAATTGCAGCCTTCAGAACTGTGAGGCAATAAATTTATTTTGTTTTTCAGCCACGCAGGTGAATGGTGTCCCTACACAATCACCTATCGTATATTTGGACACACACAAACACACAAGCATTCTCACATGCACACACAATATAACTGAATAAGCAAATTTCATGTATGTAGATGTCCCACAAAAATGAAATAATTCAGTACATACCTTTTCTCTTTCCTACCTATTATGAGCTAATTTTCATAAAATTTTGAGCCTTTGAGGAAGTACATTATTCAACCTAAGTGGTAATGAACATTGATAAAGAAATTTGTGTCAGAAAGTTCTCTAAATTTTGTGCAAATAGTTTTCAAAATCAGTGGGAAATCTTTAATCTATTCAATAGTGTGCCAAAAATGCTAGCTTTTCAATTTTCAGTTAATTGTAGTAGGAAAAAAAAATTGTGATGTTTGAAACCAAAGCAGGTATTGACGTAAGTAAAAATGAGACTTTCAGCAATATTTTAACATTCTGAAATGTTTGGGCTGACAATTAGATTTGATGTTCCTTCGATTTTGTTGAACGACAACACTTTGGAAACCACTGGATTTGTGAGTTGAATTGTTGCCCATTTTTAGAATCAAATCATACACTTTCTTCGTTTGATACTGTAGGAAATGCCCAAGGTAAGATGAGTGGCAGCTTTTTCTTGAGAAAATTTTGAGAAGAGTGATTGTGAAATTAGCAGAATAAGTTCACTGTTCTTACATAGATAAGCTTTTATAAGGAGTTTTAGCAGAATACTAAGGTCTGGAAATTAATTCCTTTTAAGACTTTTATTCCCAGGAATATCTGGGAGAACCTTTGTATACACCAGTATTTCAAATATACGGGTTTGAAGAGGGCTGCTGTAAAGGAGGAGTGTCTGGAATAAACAAAGGAAAATTAGACTTCAAAGAAGCATGGTCCCATCCAGTGTCAATCAGCTTCACAAATACATCTATCTGTGTGTTTTTAAAATAAAGTTTTTGAATTATTTTAGATTTATAAAAATCTGCAGAAGTAATACAGAGTTTGCATTTGCCCTGTTCCAGTTTTTCCCCAAATGTTAACACTTTATGTAACCATGGTGCATTTATACATCCAAAATAATTAACCTCAGATTTTATTTGAATTTCAGCATCTCTCCACTAATATCCTTGTCCAGCTCAAGAATCCAATTATGAACACCATGTTGTAATTTTTTCCATGAATTTTGTTACCTGAAAATAGGGTGCCTTTTACACAAAAATGCATGGCTTCTACTAATGCAGTGTGTTTTAAATGCAAAAGTTTCATTTTATTGTGTATATTAATATTCCATGCATTTGTCACCAAATCTGATCATGAAGACCCATTATTAATTTGGTTCTCAAGGATAAGATTGAATAAGAAAACCTGCTTTCTGAAATATTCAGAAGAGTAACTGCACATGAGATTTCTTTAGAAAAATTAGAATGCAGCATCCTATCTCTGTTCGAAATACAATATTGGGAAAATAATGATGGATATAACCTGAGCAATATAAACTCCACCTATGTCTCACATGATTAGTTTATAAAATATCAACATTAAAAAACATGTGCTCCTTGATTCAGAATTTGCTACTGATTATATTAACTTATTTTTTTTTAAGATTTATTTTATTTATTTATCTACTCCCCTTTGTTGTTTGCGCTCACTGTGTGCTTGTCTTCTCTTTAGGAGGTACCGGGAACCGAACCTGGGAACTTCCATGCAGGAGAGAGGTGCTCAATCGTTTGAACCACCTCAGCTCCCTGGATTATTGTGTCTCTCATTTTCTTTCCTCTTTGCATCTCTTTGTTTAGTCATCTTTTTGTGTCACGTCTCCCCATTATGTTAGCTTGCCTTCTCCATGAGGCCCAGGTTACCGAACCCAGGACTTCCCATCTAGTAGTGGGAGCTCAATCTCTTGAACCACATTTGCTTCCCTAACTTATTTTTCAATAAACAGTAATTAAGACCCCATTTTGTGTATTGTGAGCACAGCAGAGGAACAAGTGTCCTAAACCATGTATAATTGTTTGATGATTCCAAAAGATGTTAAAACTGGAAGAATTAATCAACTTTCACAATCACTCATTCGATGGTATATCTGTAAAGGACCGTGATGTGTTAGGTGTTACGTAGGTAAGAGCATGAGGTGAGGGTGTTGTGCTGAGAAAATATACAATGGGAAGAACTTCCAGGAAGATGGAAGATTAGAGAGGCACAGTAAAAAGCGTTTCCCAGTAAAATAGCTAGAGGACAGGCAGACACTGTCCGAATACTGTTCTAGAGTTAAGGACAGCAGGGGAAGGCTGTTTAGCACCCTCAAGAGTGAGGGTTGAAGAAAAGGAGACTCAGTGGAGAAGATCCATGAGTAAAGGTGTAGTTGCTGGCACCCAATCCCCCACCCTTAGAGCAGACAGTACTGAATCCTCTGACCTTTGGCTGGAGGCAATGGACTGGGGCGGGGGGTGGGGGTTGCATGGGTCTAATTCCCCAGGTAAAGAGAGGGAAGAACATAGCCTTGGGCAATCCAGCTTTTATCCAGTGAATTCGGTCTACTGTGTTCCATGGTTCATGCCTTTGCAGGTCAGGTGGGGCTACAGAATTGTTTTCCCTGCAGCTGACATGAAGCTAAAGATGACCGGCCTTCTCAAACACGCTCCGTACTGAACTGGACTGGTTTCTGATAATGTAGAGGGGAGAGGAAATTTACTTCCTTCCTTGGAAAATGAAGAGTGTGACTGACCAATGGTGGAGGGCAGCTGCTGAGCAATTTTAATTTGTCAGGCTTGGCTCTAAATAGCTGACCATGAGGGGGAACTCTCCAGTGCAGGGTTCCAATGAAAACATACCAGCGTAGTGTTTGAGTGGAGAGATATGCAAATGTGTGTCATCTGTAGGTTGGCCAGGAAAGTGCATGCAAGGAGCAAAAATGTAAATAAGTGTTTTAGGTACCTTTACTGTCCCCCTTCGTAAGGCCCTTGGGAACTTTACTTCACCCAATTATTGAGTCCATAGTCCAGGTTTGAGCAGTTAAACAGGAACACTCTTGAAGACCTAGAACATGTTATATCAAGAATCAAAGATCAACAGTAAGACAGAAAAACTCAATTCAAAATACCCAGACAAGAGAGAGAAACTGCCAGAATAAATGGACCATCATAATTAGATGCCAAGATATCAACAAAACATAGCAAACCCTACTGAAAAAAAAAGGAAGATATGGCTAGGCAAAGGAACAAAGCTCCAGACAAGTCTCAGAATTTGGAAAAACTAATTATTCATGTTCATACAAAGCTCATAAATCAAATTAAGGAGTTGAAGGATATTATGTCTAAGGAGATAAAAGACATTAACAAGAAAATGAGCATGTACAAAGAAGACTTTGAATAAGAAATTATCAGGGGGTATTGGAATTAAAGACAAAATATATGAGATAAAGAGAACATTAGAAGCATACAATAGCAGATTTAAAATTACAAAAGAAATAATGATGTAGAAGAAAGAAAAGTGGAAAATGAAAAGAAATAGGAAAAGAGAGAGAACAGAAAGGGAAAAAATTGGGCAGGTTTTTCAGGGAGCAGAATGATAGCACAGAGCATACCAACATATGTGTCATGGGAGATCCAGAAGGAGAAAAGATGGGAAAAGTGGCAGAAAGTAAATTTGAGGAAATAATACCCGAACATTTCCAAACTGTCATGAAAGACATGAGTATATATTTTCAAAAAGTGCAGTGTGTCTACTCTGGATAAATTCAAAGAGACCTACTCCAAGAGACATACTATTCAGAAAGACAAAATGGCAAATATAATGATATAATTCTGAAAGCAAAAGGGGAGAAGTGAATGATCATATATACGTGACAGCCAGTACGACTTAAAGCGGATTTCTCATCAGAAACCATGGTGGTGAGAATACAGTGGTATGATATATTTAATACACTGAAGGAGAAAAACTGCCAGTGAAGGATTCTTTATTGGACAAAATTGTCCTTCACATATGAAGGTGAGTTTAAACCATCCACAAAAAGCAGAAACCTAGAGTTTGTGAACAAACATCCATCTCTACAGGAAACAGTAAAGGGAATTTTGCAGCCTGAAAGGAAAATACATGAGGACAGAATGACTTGGAGGGTAATTCAGAAATGAAGACTATCTGAAAATGTAGCCAACAGTGTTAAAAGACAGACAAAAATAAGATATGATATATGAAAATCAAAGGATAAAATGGTTTAAGAAAGAATATTACAAATAATATTGAATGTTAATGGATTAACCTCCCCAATCAAATGATATGGGATGACAGAATGGATTTTTAAAAATGAGCTATTTATATGCTGTCTACAAGAGAGTCACATTTGACCAAACCATACAAATAAGCTGATATTGAAAGCTTAGAAAAAGATATTTCACTCAAACAGTAACCAAAAAATAGCTGGAGCAGCTATACAAATATCAGAAAAAAGAGATTTTAAATGAAAAGAAATGCAGTAGGCCATTATGTATTAATAAAAGGAAGAATTCACCAGATAGGAGGAACAGGCATAAATATCTATGCACCTAACCAGGGAGACCCAAAATACATGAGGCAAACACTGACAATACTGAAAGGAGAAAAAAGATGTCTCTGCAATAATCAATAGATACAGCAACTAGACTGAGGATAAAAAAGAAAGCAGAGAATTTGAACAATTTGGTGACAAGCTAGACCTAACAGATACGTAGAGAAAATTGCATTCTTCTAAAGTTTTCATGAATGTTTCTCCAGGAGACACCACATGTGAAGTTAAAAAACAGGTCTCAATAAATTTTAAAAATTGAAATTATACAAAGCACTTTCATGTATCATAAATGGAATGAAGCTGGAAATCCATAACAGGTAGAGAATGGGAATATTTGCAAATATATAGATGCTGAACAATGCATTTTAAAACTATCAGTTGGTCAAAGAAGAAATTGCATGAGAAATTAGTAAATGTCTAGAGATAAATGAAAATTAAAACACAGCTTATCAAAACTTATAGGATACAGTGAAGGAAGTTCTGAGAGAGAAATTTATATCTCTATATGCGCATAATAAAAATTACAGAAAAGCTAAAATCAAAGACCTAATTGTATTCCAGGGGAAACGAGTAAAAGAATAGCATCCCAGTCCCAAACAAGCAGAAAGAAAGAAATAACAAATATTAAACCAGAAATAAATGAAGTTGAATATTTGAAAAAATCTACAGAGAAAGTCAACAATACCAAAACACGGTTCTTTGAGAAAATCCATAACATTGACACACACTAAGCTAGACTAACAAAGAAAAAAGAGAGAAGATGCAAATAAATAAAATTAAGACTGAAATTAAGGACATTATGACTGACACCAAATAAATAAAATGGATCATAACAGTATATTATAAAAAACTTTGTTCCAACAAAATAGACAACCCATGTGAAATGGAAAAAATCTGAAGAAGCACAATTACATTGACCCTACTAGGAGTCAACAAACCAATCACAATAAAGAATCTGAATTAGTCAAGAAAATTTTCCCAAAATAGAAAAATCCAGGACCAATGCCTTCACTGGTAAATCTATCAAACTTTTCAAAAAGAATCAAAACCAATCCTGTTAAAACTCTCCCAAAATATTGAAGAGAAGGGAACATTACCCAGTTCATTTATGAAGGAAATATCACCTTAATACCCAAACCAGATAAAGATATTACAAAAAAAGAAAATTAAAGACCAATCTCTCTAATAAACATAGATGCTAAAAATCTCAGCAAAATACTTGCAAAGCTAATCCAACAGCATATTAAAAGTATTACACAACATGAACAAGTGGGTTTTATTACTGGTGTGTAAGGGTGGTTCAATACAAGAAAATCAATTAACATAATTCACCACATTAACAAATCAAAGGGAAAAAACTTCATGATCATCTCCACTGATGCCAAAAAGGCATACGACAAAATTCAGCAGCCTTTCAAGATAAAAGTACTTTGAAAAATAGGAATAGAAGGAAAGTTCCTCAACACGATAAAGGACATGTATGAAAAACCCACAGCCACATCATTCTCAATGAGGAAATTTTGAAAACATTCCCTCTAAGACTGCAAACAAGACAAGGATGCCCACTGGCAACACTGTTACTCAACAATGTACTTGAAATTTTAGCTGAAGTGTTTAAATAAGAAAAATAAATAGTTACCCACATTGAAAATGAGGAAGTAACACCCTCACTCTTTTCATATAACATAACCCTATATATAGAAAATTCTGAAATACCTATGATAAAGTTAATGGAGCTAGTAAACAAATTCAGCAAAGTGGCATGATATAAGTTCAACAACCAAAAATCAGTAGTGTTTCTAGACACTATAATGAGCAATCTGAATTTTGGTTACCTCATGCATTGAATAGCTTCTTCCAACCTTTCCTTTTCAATCTCTTTGTATACTTAGGCCTAAGGTGAGTCTTATGTAGACAGCATATAAATAGCTTATATTTTCTTATCCATTCTTCCACTCAGTGTCTTTTGATTGGGAAGCTTAATAAATTAACATTCAATGTTATTACAGTATAGATATTTCTTATTTCAGCATTTATTTTTTTTTTAAATTTTGGAGGATTTTAAATAATTTTTAAAAGATACTTAGATTACATAAATGTTTCATAGAATATATAGGGGATTCCCCTATGCCCCACTCCCTATACCTCCCACATTTTCCCACATTGGCAACATCTTTCTTCAGTGTGGTACATTCATTGAAATTGATAAACACATTTTGGAGAATTGTCACTAAGCACTGATTAAAGTTTACATTGTAGTTTACACTCTCTCCCCCTCAATTCTGTAGGTTATGGCAGGATATATAATGCCCTGTAATTGTCGTTGTAATCTCATTCAAGACAGTTCCCAAGTCCCAAAAATGCCCCTGTATACAACTGTTTCTCCTGTTCCTAACCCCCAGAGCCTCCAGTTATCACTGCTCCCACATCAATGTTCTTTCTTCTATTGCTAGAATCACAATATATCTGTAGAATAGTAGTAAGTCTGCTTTTGTCTGTTGTTTGTTCCTTAATCCCCAGGGCTCTGTGATATTGATGCCTACTACAAATTTAATTAAGGGGGACTTTTGACCCCATATGGCTGATGGATGGGACTCTCTTGTTTGTAGTTGTAGACACTCTCAGTTCATTCGTATGTTGTTTGTCCATCACCTCCTCCTTATTAGTTGTCCTGGGTGAGTCTGATGAAGTGGAGAGTAGGTATTGCAACTCTGTTGAGATTCAGGGCCCATTGGCACAAGGACAGCCCCAAAATTAAGTCTCTTGGATGTACACCTACCAACTCTAGTACTAATATTAGGTTCAAATAGAAGCACAGAAGAACCATGTGTAGGGAAACCACAGCTGAGTCCAACTCTCTCACATTGGGGAGCATAAATTCTTAAGTAGGGCCCATTGGCAAGGCACCAAGCTCCTGAGCTCTCTGATCTGACTATAGTGTCTGGATGTCTCCATATCCTTCAGGAACCCCTCTATTTGCGGTACTATCTACTTTGGCAGTCAATGAGATACAGCTGAGACATACATAAGCATTACCTTAGCATGAATTCCGGCTTACTTTGAAGTCACTTAACCATATAAACTCCTTTGTCTTTACCTTTTCCCCGTTTTGGTCAATGTCAATTTATTTTTTCCAGTAGCATTGATTGTTGGTACTTTGTAGCAATCCTTCGGTGCCTGGGAGGCTCATCTCCAGGAGTCATGTCCTCTGCTGGAGGAAGGTATTGCATTTATGTGCTGAGTTTGGCTTAGAGAAAGGCCACATTTGAGCAACAGGGAGGTTCCTAGTAGGTAACTCTTAGGCACCCTAAAACATTAGGCTAAGTTTCAATTTCAAGAGCAAAAGATCATAAGTATAGTCACCAATAACGAAAGTCCATCAATGGACCATCCTCCTTCACTAGTCATTGCCCTTGTACTTAGGGGATTCTTGTTTTTCCTTTAGAGAATGTGGCACAGATCCCCAGACTGGGAATTTAATATTCTTTAAGTTGTTGTGTGAATCTCCACCCTCTGCGATAATGCCTGATGTACAATTGAACACATAATATTTTTTCATTATCTTTTGATATCCCAAACTTTTAATTTAATTTAATTTTCATTTAAAATTTTTTCTGCATTTTATTTCTTATGTTTAAATGTATCATTATTCTTTCAATTTATTATTAATTTTATTTGGCTATTTAATAGGCTTCATTTTCGAAGAATTTCTGTATCACAATCAAGTTACAACTGTGGCAGGGGAGGATCATTGATTTGGGGTGTCAGTGATGGGGAATACATGGGAGTAAGTTCACCTGGACATTCATAAAATTCATAAATTTATTTTTAAAGAAGTTTTAGATTACAGAAAAGTTACATAAAAATAGGGAATTCTTATATACTCCAACAACTTTCCCTGTCACATTCTCCAATATTAATAGCATTTTCAACTAGTGCAGTATTTGGTTACAATTGATGAATGCATATTGCAGCATTGCTACTAGCCATGGCTTATAGTTTACATTATATTTATACTTTGCAGCTAACAGTTTTATAGGTTTGATAAAATGTGCAATGGCCTGTATCTGCCATTGCAATATCATTCAGAACAATTCCAATGTTCCAAAAATGCCACCTCACATCTATTCTCCCCTTTCTGTCCCCTCAGAACCTTTGCAGACCACTGTCTTTATATCAATATTAAAATTTCTTCAATAACTATAATAATAATAAGTCTGCTTTGGTTGATAGTTGCATTCCCTCCTTACACTTGTTCATTCCTCAATCTTGGGGCTTTTGGGATGGTGATGCCTATTCTGCTTCTGTCTTAGAGGGGGCTGAGATCTCATACGGGAGATGGATGGAGCTTCATTGCTTTAAGTTGTAGAAACTCTGATTTTTTTTGGATGGACGTTGTTCATCATCATCATTTTGTTAGTTGTCCTGTGTGAGTCTGATGAACTGGAGAGTAGGTTTTGGTTGCAACTTTGTTGCGATTCAGACTCAAATGGCTAATAAATAGATTGAAGATTTAATTCTTTGGTACAGACATTTAATGGATACAGTGCTAATTATAGGCTCAAATGAAATGGGAAGAAGAACCATGTGTAAGGAAATTATAAAGGAGTCTAACTCTGTTACATTGGAGAGATAGGTTAATATATAATCCAAGGTAAGACCGATTTATGGGGTGCTGCTTAGCTAGGGTTTCTGCCCTGCTGATAGTGTCCAGATGTCTTTAGAGACCTTAGGAGCTCTTGAACTGGAAGTCAACTATTTGTACTGTCCTTAAATACCTTTTGGATAAAAAGGATTTCAGAGTTAAAAAATTATTTGGTCACAGACTTTTATAAAATTTGGGCCCAAAGTTGCACATTTTCTCCTCTTCTCTCCTCTTCTCTTTCCTTCCTTTGTCTAATCTTCTTTAATCTTCTTTCTTTCTTTTGTTATTTTTTCCACCGTGATTATTATTATTTCACCAGGATTGTTGACCTGAGGAACAAAGCCCATTATTTTTGGAAATTTTTTGGGAAATTGCCTGTAAATTGAGAAGTGAAAATGCACGTTGTTGGAAAATCAGGGGAAGGGTGAAAAATTTAAGAGTCCTACTAAAGGCAAAGTTACAGTTACACTTGTAACTGTACAAATCTTCCTCATTTCCAGATCCTTCCACCTATTCCAGCACACAAAGAGCCACTATTTCACCTCCATTTTTCCTGCCACAGCTTCTTTTAAAGAAACTTATTTTAAAAATGAAGTCCTTGATGTGAAAGGATTTTCAGATGCCCCAAAACACAGTCTAGGAATTCTTTCTTCCTGCTGAACATGAGTATTGCCAAGCATTGACATTGAGCAAGCGGTCTAGATGAACGCTCTTGGCAAAATGAAAAAGCCAACAGATGGCGCTGAAGGACACTTCAGATGAGCAATGGTGAGCTTCTCGTTGGGTACAGGATCTCAGAGCTCTTCATTTTTTCTGTTAAGGTCCTTCTGTCCTTCCAAATATTAACACAGGTCTGTGTCAATTCAATATTTTATTATCAGGAAGCAACGGGAAATATAAGGATACTAAAATACAACTTAACATCAGAAACCAAGTTTTTTCTCTTTTAATTAAAATACAAAATAAAGTTATTCCTCAGTTCTTCTTAGTCAAATGACAAACTGAAGACCATTCAGAGGGTACATTGACTGATACCTTGGTGTGTTGAGTCTCTCCTCCTAGCAGGAGGAGGTTGAAGGGATTCAATACGGAAAGGACAGATAAGAAAATTTATTGATGGTCATTTGATCAGGTGAGTCAAGTGCCCTGCCCCTCATCCAGATGGCATACATTGCTAAAACATACAGTGCTTGCTCTATTCATCATTAATAGTCTGTGTGCAGTTAGCTTAATTATTAGGATATGAGATCATAAGGAATTTTGATAAACATGGTAATATCAGTGTGACTGAATGCAAAGAGAACCATAGAAGTCATTGTGCATTTCAGCTCCATGTGTAAGTCCGATAAAGTTCATCAGCTTGCTTCCCTTGGATAATAGAAGAAGCAGGTCATTAGCAATAAATTACAGAGGAAACATTCTTTTCCACTATTTCAATGATTAGAGTTTCTTGTTCCATTCAAATTACAGGTATTTCTGGCTAAAATTTTTTAAAGAGTGTCCCAGGAACATAGACTACTTGGGAAATGTCGAGCAACGTAAGGGAAGTTTCCCAGGAGACAAGAGCATCCAGAGAAGTAAGAAATGATAAGATGCAGCCTGTCTGTACACAAATGAAATTGTATGGGCCCTTTTACCAGGAAAGCAGGAGACCACCAACTGTTTGCCAAAGTATTGGAGAGCAGGTCGTAGCACGTGGTACCCACAGACATCACCACACAGCACAGCAGGTGCCCCAGTCGTGGCCCAAACAAAGTGCCAGCTAAACCGCCAAGGAGCTGGATCCTGGGTTGGTGAATCCCTGTTTGTAGAGGTAGGAGCTGCAGAAGCACAGGGAAACAGAGGCCTGGAGCTGCTTCCTGTGCTCTCTAAGGGCTCCCACAGGTCTGGAGAGAAACACATTGACCTGCTGTCAGCCCCCTTGGCCCAGCCCTGTCTCGGCCCACGGGGTGGTCATGTCGATAGCAAGAACAGGGAGAAGGTGCAATGGGGAGAGACCAGGAGGAGGCAAACAGGGGCTCAAGTCATCGTCTGCAACCCCGCCAGCCTTAATATATTAACTTAAACTAAATGCTCTTCTTTAGATCTGATACTTGTTTGTGGTTTTAGACGTTCTAAGTTCATTTTAAAGCTTTTGTCATAAAATTAGGCTTTTTGTGATGATATTTCCATTGAATAATTCACCACTCACTGCCCATATAATTTTCTCCATTCTCACTGTTTGTCTTGCATAGGCTCCTCCAGGCCAAGGTCAGCCATCAGCCGCTCAGATTCTATAACTTGCAATGTGAATTCAGCAGCAGCGTGCAGGCAGAGCCAGCAAGATGGTCTCAAAGGTTTAGGTCCTCAGGTTCCTGTTCCTCTGAATTTCTGGTGAGAAATTTGAAAGTGCTTCTATGTCTTCAGAATAATATATTTGAAGAATTGATAAATGATTTTAAGATGCAATGAACATAGTGGCTATTTCCAAAATAAGTCAATTAGATGCTGTTATTTAATTACAAACCATTAGAAAGCACATTTTAAATGATGCATTTTAATATGTGCATGATAAAGTGGTAGGAATGTGTAGTCATTGTCCATTCTGACTGCAGGGGCCAGTGGTGACATTGTGATGATACCCTCTCCAGGCTCCATGGCTGTGTCTCCAGGAGACACCATCACCATCAGCTACAAGTCCAGACAGAATATTAGCAGAAGTGTAGACTGTTACCAGCAGAAACCAGGACAGGCTCCTAAATTGCTTATCTATTATTCATCCGTCCGGGCATCTGGGGTCCTTGACCGATTCAGTGGCACTGGGTCTGCGACAGAGTTCACTCTCACCATCACCAAGCTATAGGCAGAAGATCTGGAAGATTATTAGTGTCAGTAGTATAACAGCCTTCCTCACACAGTGCTTCAGCCTTGAGCACAAACCGCCTCCCCTGGCTGCCTGGAGGTGATTCCTTGCTGCACCAGCTGTTTCCTCCCACCAGAGCTCTGAACATGCACACTTCCTCTATCTACCCATTAGGCTGTGTCTCCAGACTCTTTGCTTAGAGGGCTTGCATACCCAGGGGAATGTTAAGGACTTGGCCTTTTCTGCAACTCTTCAGGTGAGATTATTTAAGAAAAGTGCTGTAGAGTTCTCATAGACTTGGCCAGTAATTTTGTATAACAGGAAACTGCACGTTTATGTGGATAGATCACATGTCTGAGCCAATAATCTTCTATCTCTACCCTGTGAGGAAGGGTGCAGTGACTTTTACACCCTGACAGATGATCCTCTCTTCCCTGTCCCTCCCTGACTCTGTAATTTTCATTTTAATGCATTATTCTCGCAATTTTCTTCCTTTCCTTGCAATTGTCCTCTAACTTTGGACCTTCTACAATGGACCTTTCCTATTCAAAGCCTTCTGGATAGAAAGTGGTCTCCCTCTCTCACTCTTTCCTTGCACTCACCCTCTTTTCCAACCTAAGGAAGTGTCAGTGTCACTGAGAGTGCTTTCCTTCCATACCTCTTTCTTCAGTGTTCTTTTCTTTCTATTTTTTCAGTGATATTCATTCTTTCAATGGCAATTCTCTTAATATTTAACCATATCACTCTAGATACATGTAACAGCTTTCCCCAGGACAATTTCCATCTATTTTCAACTTCTTCTTTAAATTCATCCTTTAGATACCTGATTCCAATTTTGTGATTGGAAGAGGAATCCTTTTACTTGACACTTAATTAACAAGCACATCATTACATTTAAGAAGGATGCAAATGGCCTGTACTTCTTTGCAGGTAAAGCTGTAAAGGCACATGATCAAAAGCATGGAACATGGAGGAATTAAAAAATTGGGTACATGGAATGTCATGGATGACTCTACTAAGAAGGAATGATTTGAGCAAAGTCTTAATGTTGTGAGAAATGACAGGGGACTGATACAGAGATGTAGTCCAACTCATGCATAGGAAAAATAATCAAGCAAAAATAATCTCTAACTGAGTTAGGTAGAGAGACTTGCATTGCTTGTAACATTTACATCATACCCCATTTAAGATCTTGGATTGTCCTGAATAGGAGGATCATGTACTAGGAAAATCTGTCATAAGAACACATCAGAACAGAAGCCTGGGTATTTTTCAGCTTCTCATTTACTGATGTTTCTCTGGCCACAAATCCAAGACAAAAGGATCCATTCGTAAGGCTAAGATCAACAGTGCTGCTCCAGAGTGCTGGCTGAGGAATGTTCCTGCAATGAACCATTGAAGATGAAGGTGAAATTCTTAGAGTCCAGTGTTAGGGCTGAAAATCTTGTAAGCTGGTCTCTCCTTACTTATACTTTCACTATTTGGGAAGAGAACACCTTCTGTCTTGGATTCTCTAAAAACATTAAGTTGGAAATAATTAATTATATTTTAGCACCCTCTTTACATTTGCTTGATTCAGACAATTTGGAAAAAACACATGTAGAATTTTTTCTAATATGCATCTCTAAATCTAAAATGTTTTCCGACTGAATCCTCTCCCATGATGGCAGCAGTAGATGCCTTCAACCTCCAATGTCTCATGGCTGGCATCCAGCATTGATGGTACCATCAGGATTGTCCACCATCCATCTGTGGTAGGAGTGGGATCACGTCGTTCTCTTTTTGTGATGTCCCAGACTGTGTTATGCCATCTAACTTCCAGCACATTTTCTATGCTCCCCCAACTTGTGATCAAATCTGTAAGCCACATAATACTCATTTTTTCCTTTCATTTTCGCTTAGCTTAAACCCAGTTCATTTCTGTTGTTTGCATACAAGAGCACTAATGCCCACAATATTTGTAATAATTGGAAACATTACTTTTTTTAACTTTATTTTGTACATTTAATAATTGAAGATATAAACAATTAAAAACTAAAGAAAAACACAGATGAATAAATATAAACATTTCTTAATTAAATGTACTGGATACATATGAATTTTTTTTTAATCAAACAATATGTAACACAATATATTTGATTCAAAGTAACATATTTATACAGTATTCGTCCATTTGTGTCTGGCTTGCTTCACTCAATATAATGTCCTCCAGGTTCATCTATGTTGTCATATGCTTTATGACTTCATTTCTTCTTACAGTTGCATAATATTCCATCGTGTGAATAGACGACAGTTTGTTTATCCATTCATCTGTTGATGGACTCCTGGGCTGTTTCCAGCTTTTGGCAATGGTAAATAATGTTGCTCTGAACATCGGTTTGCAGATGTCTGTTCGTGTCACTGCTCTCAGTTCTTCTGGGTATATACCCAGTAGTTATACTGCCGGGTCACATGGCAAGTCTATATTCAACTTTAGGAACTGTCAAACAGTCCTCAACAATGGCTGTACCATTCTGCATTCCCACCAACAGTGAATAAATGTTCCTATCTCTTCATATCCTCTCCAACACTTTTAGTTCTCTGTCTTTTAAATACTGGCCAATCTGATAGTATAAAATTATATCTCATTATAGTTTTGATTTGCATTTCTATAATCATGAGTATGTGGAGCATTTCTTCATGTGTTTTTTTGCCTTTTGTATTTCTTCTTTGGAGAAATGTCTATTCAAGTCTTTTGCTCATTTTTTATTTGGGTTGTTTGTCTTTTTATTGTTGAGTTGTAACATCTCTTTATATATCCTGGATATTAAACCCTTATCAGATATGTGATTTTCAAATATTTTTCCCATTGAGTTGGCTGCCTTTTCACCATTTTGACAAAGTCCTGTGAGGTGCAAAAGTGTTTAATTTTGAGGAGGTCCCATTTAACTATTTTGTCTTTTGTTGCACATAATTTGAGTGTAAGGTACAAGAAACCACCGCCTACTACAAGGTCTTGAAGATGTTTCCCTACATTCTCTTCTAGTAGTTTTATGGTCCTGGCTTTTATACTTTGATCTTTGATCCATTTTGAGTTGATTCTTGTATAGGGGGTGAGATAGGAGTCCTTTTTCATTATTTTGATTATAGATATCCAATTCTCCCAAGACCATTTGTTGAAGAGATTGTTTTTTCCAGTTAGCCTGGATTTGGTAGGTTTGTCAAAAACCAGTTGACTGTATAGGTGCGGGTTTATTTCTGGGTTCTCAATTCTATTCCACTAATCAATGTTCCTATCTTTACGACAGTACCATGCTGTTTTGACCACTGTAGCTTTGTAATATGTTTCAAGTTCAGCTAGTGAAATTCCTCCCACGTTGCCCTTCTTTTTTAGAATGCTTTTGGCTATTCGGGTGCACTAACCCTTCCAGATGAATTTGGTAATTGTCTTATTTAATTCTGTAAAGTAATCTGTTGGGATTTTGATTGGTATTGCATTGAATCTATAAATCAGTTTGGGTAAGATTGACGTATTCATGATATTTCTTCTTCCAATTCATAAACACGGAATGTATTTCCATTTGTTTAGGGCTTTTCAAATTTCTTTTAGCATTGTTTTGTAGTTTTCTGCATATAGGTCCTGTACTTCTTTGGTTAAATTAACTCCTAGGTATTTGAGTCTTTTTGTAGCTATTGAAAATGGAATTTATCCCCTGATTTCCTCCTCAGGTTATTCAGTACTAGTGTGCATAAACATTACTGATTTTTGCGTGTTGATCTTGTATCCTGCCACTTTGCTGAACTCATTTATTAGCTCAAGTAGCTTTGTCGTGGATACTTTAGGATTTTCTAAGTACAGGATCATGTCATCCACAAACAGTGGGAGTTTTCCTTCCTCTTTTCCTATTTGGATGAATTTAATTTTTGTTTATTTTTCCTTGTCTAATTGCACTAGCTAGAACTTCTAGTACAATATTGAATAACAATGGTGAGAGTGGGCATCCTTGTCTTGTTCCCAATCTTAGAGGGAAAGCTTTCAACCTTTTCCCATTGAGTATGATATTGGCTGTGGGTTTTTCATATATGCTTTTCATCATATTGAGGAATTTTCCTTCTATTCTTATCTTTTCAAGTGTTTTTATCAAAAAGGATTTTGTAGAATGCCTTTTCTGCATTGATTGAGATCATCATGTGTTTTTTTTCCCCTTCAATTTCCTGATGTGGTGTATTACATTGATTGATTTTCTTATGTTGAACCAGCCTTGCATACCAGGAATAAATCCCACTTGGTAGTGATGTATAAGTCTTTTGATATACTGTTGAATTCGATTTGCAAGTATTTTGTTGAGAATTTTTGCATTTATGTTCATTAAAGAGATTGGTCTGTAATTTTCTTTTCTTGTAAAATCTATCTTGCTTTGGTATTAGGGTGATGTTGGCATCATAAAATGTGTTGGGTAATTTTCCCTCCTCATCAATTTTTTGGAAGAGTTTAAACAGGATTGGTGTTAACTCTTTTTGAAATGCTTGGTAGAATTCACCTGTGAAGCCATCTGGCCCTGGACTTTTCTTTGCTGGGAGATTTTTTATGACATATTCAATCTCCTTAAATGTGATTGGTTTGTTAAGTACATGTATTTCTTCTAGCATCAGTGTAGGTTGGTTGTGCATGTCTAGAAATTTGTCCATTTCCTCTAGGTTGTCTTTTTTGTTGGCATATAGTTTCTCATAATATCCTCTTATGATTCTTTTTATTTCTGTGGGGTCATTTGTAACTTCCCCACTTTCATTTCTGATTGTATTGATTTGCATCTTCTCTCTTTTTTTCTTTGTTACTCTAGCTAGGGGTTTGTCAACTTTACTTATCTTCTCAATGAACCAGCTTTTGGTTTTGTTGATTTTCTCTACTGTTTTTCTGTTCTCATTTTCATTTATTTCTGCTCTAATCTTTATTATTACTTTCCTTCTGCTTGCTTTGTGATGGTTAGTTGTTCATTTAAATCTTTGAGTTTAGCTCTCTCCTTTTTTTAATATAGGCTTTTAGGGTTATAAATTTCCCTCTCAAGACTGCCTTCACTGTATCCCAAATGGTTTAATACATTGTGTTCTCATTTTCATTTGTCTCAATATATTTATTTCACTTGCAATTAGTCTTTGACCCACTGATAATTTGGAGTGTGTTTTTCAGTCTTCACACATTTGTTAGTTTATTTTTTTCCTGTCTATTATTGATTTCTAGTTTCATTCCATTATTTTATGATAAGGTGCTTTGTATAGTTTCAATCTTTTTATATTTATTGAGAGCTGCATTGTGACCTAACATGTCTTCTATCCTGGAGAAAGATCCATGGGCACTTGAGAAGAATGTATAACCTGCTTAGTTTGGATGTAGTGTTCTGTATATGTCTGTTAGGTCTAGCTTGTTTAGCATATTGTTCAAGTTCTCTGTTTCCTTGTTGATCTTCTGTCCAATTGTTCTGTCTAATGATGTGAGTGGGGTGTTGAAGTCTCCAATGGTCATTGTAGAAATGTCTATTTCTCCCTTCAGTTTTGCTAGAGCTTGTCTCATATATTTTGGGGCACCCTGGTTAGGTGCATAGATATTTATGACTGTTGTAACTTCCTGGTGGATCATCCCTTTTATTAATATGTAATGGCCTTCTGTATCTCTTATAACTTTTTTTGCATTTAAAGTCTGTTTTGCCTGATATTAGGATAGCTACCCCTGGTCTTTTCTGTTTACTATTTGTGTGGTGTATCTTTTTAAAACCTTCTACTTTCAGCCGGTTTGTATCCCTGGATCTAAGATGAGTTTCTTATAAGCAGCATCTGGATGGCTCATGTTTTCTATCCATTCTATTAGCCTGTATCTTTTGATAGGGGAGTTTAATCTATTCACATTCAATGATATTACTGTAAATGCACTATTTACTTCCTCCATTTTATTCTTTGGTTTTCATATGTCATCTTGTTTTTGTCTCTCTTTTTACTCATTTGGTTATCCTTTCTGCTATACTTTCTTCTATATTCTCTTCCAAGCATCACTCTCCTGTCTTTTTCTTTCAGGTTCTAAGACTTCCTTTAATATTTCCTGCAAAGGTGGATTCTTTTTTGCTAACTCTCTTAGTTTCTGTTTGTTTGTGAATATTTTATACTTACCTTTATATTTGAAGGACTGTTTTGCTGGATAAAGAATTCTCGGCTGGCAGTTTTTCTCTTTCAGTTTCCTCATTGTATCATACCACTGTCTTCTTACCTCAATGGTTTCTGTTGAAAAATCCATGCTAAGTCATACTGGACGTCCCTTGTACATGATCGTTTGCTTCTCTCTTGCTGCTCTGAGATTTTTTTCTTTATCTTTGACATTTAACATTCTGAGTAGTATGTGTCTTGGCATAGGTCTCTTTGGATTTATTTTGATTGGGGTATGGTGTGCTTTTGGACATCTAAGTTCACTTCTTTTGTGACAGTTGGGGAATTTTCAGCTATTATTTTCTCAAATAATCTTTCTGCCCCTTTTCCCTTCTCTTCTCCTTCTGGAACTACGATGACATGTCAGTTGTTGCGTTTTATGTTGTCATTCAACTCTCTGAGCCCCTGCTCAATTTTTTCCATTGTTATTTCTCTGTTCTTTTCTCTCTTCAATTTTAGATGTTCTGTCTTCAGTATCACTTATTCTTTCTTCTATCATTTCAAGTCTGCTGTTGTATGCCTCAAATGTGTTCTTGACTTCACCTATTGTGTCTTTCAATCCCATGAACTTTTACTTTTCTGTTCAGGATTTCAAATTCTTCTTTGCATTCATTCAATGTCTTCTTGATGTCATTTATCTCTTTAACTATATTGTCTTTCACTCATTAATTTGATTTTTGAAATTTGTGTTCATCTCGCTGATTAGTTATCTCAAATTCTTCATCTCTTCTGGGATTTTGATGTATTCCTTTTCTTGGGCCTTGTCTTCTATTTTCTTAGTATGGCTCATAATTTTTTTGGTGGTGTTTAGCCATCTGGTTAGGATGTAGTTTACTCAGATGCTCAATCTCTTTCTATATTGTAGGTATTTAGTGGCAGGAGTCTGTGAGTGACCACAGCTCTTTGATTTTGGGCTCGATCTGGATTGTTAAGATTGTCCTGCTGGTTGCTCAGAACTGGACACTGGACCAAGTAATTGGTTGTAGAGTTGCTTCCTAGGCCTTGGGCAGGGAGGATATTCAGGCCAGGAAAGCCTCTCCGACATATTTTTCATTTGCTTCTGTGCACTTCCTTGGTCTGCCAGGAGATGGCGCTCTTTCGCAGCCCTCAATTCAATGCCTGGTCAAAGTGTATTTGCTGCTCCACAGACCAGAGCAATGTGATAAAGCTGCAATGTTCCTGACTATCAAGAGGAAGTAAGACTGATCCTATACAATGGAAGTAAGGAAGAGTTTGCCTGGAGTACAGGAGAGCACCTAGGGCATCTCTTAGTATTACCAAGCCCTGTGATTAAAGTCAATGGAAAGCTGCAACAACTCAACTCAGGCAGGACTATCAATGGCCAAGAATCTTCAGGAATGAAGGCTTGAGTCATCCCATCAGGCAAAGAAACACGGCCAGCTGAGGTTCTTGCTGAGGGTGAAGGGAACATGGAATGGGCATTGTAAGAAGGTAGTGGTGAATATGAGCTTTGACCAGATGACCTGTTACAGAAATGAGGACTGAAATCTTCAGGAATATGTCTTCCTTGCTAGAGCTAATAAAGGATTTCAGTAGAGTGTTAAGATAAAAGATCAATATGCCAAAATCAGACTAAATATCATTTATCACAAATACCATTGATTGTACACTTTGGATGGATTTTTGCATTATTGATATGTTTCAATAAAATCAATTTGTTAAAAAAAGAAAGCAATAAACAAAAGGTAGACAGTCACATATCTCTTTCATACTCCTTCTAAAAAACCATTCTTCTATTTTGTGACTACAACTATCTATAAATGGCTACAGAATTGTACATGACCTTGATCCCTAAAGTATAAATTTTATTTTTTTACGTTTCTGACACTTCCTTGCCCTGGTAATTGAAGATTTACTACTCTGTGGTACAAGGATATAATAATTGTATGGGATTTGTAGGGTTGTTGTGAGACTCAATGAGTCTACACATGTAAATGTTTCAGCAGTACCTGGCACTTTGACCAAATTTGGCCACTACCTTCATTTTCAGTCTTCACAGGTGGCTATTTCTTCTCAGTCTGTTATGTCCTGAGTCTTTCTCATAATAAAAATATATCTTCACACCTCAGAATCCTCTACTTTCTGATGTAACTCATTTTTTTGGTCTGCTCTTCTCTTGAATACTGTGCACCATCTTGCTTTTTACCAAGATCACAATAAAGTCAGAGATCAATCTTTAATTTCAGAATCACATAGTCATTTTTTCAGTCCCTAGCCAGCTTGTCATTACTTTACTGTTAAGATAATTGTAATGATTATCATGTTGTGCTTTATATATTTCAATCTTCATGAAATCATGCTAAAAACATTTTATTTTTGTCCTTGATGTCATTTGAACTGCTTATATTTTGCAGCATTAGTTTCTAAATGCCCATTCACAGATTTGGGCAGACCGGATATAAATTCAGTGACATTGTTCAGAACAGAATCCCAAACTCCAATTCAGGGAATTGTCAACAGTTTGTCAAGATGTGACTCAAGATTCATATTTTCAACCAGTTTGCCACCTGATTCTGATATGCATCAATCTGGGATACCGAGATGATCTTAGTTGATTATGTGACCTTGGTAAACTTTCAGGGATTGAGTTCTTTCATGAACTCCTCAACTTTCTGTCTTCAAGAATGCCTGAAAAAGTCTGACTTTATATAAATTGTTGTTGCATACTTTCCAGTTTAGCATTTGTTCCAGCTTTTTTAATTTTTGAAAGAGTCATTAATAGCTGCAATTTAAAATGTATCATTGTGGTTTTATTGATCTTTTATTTTTTTTATTTTTTTGGTTCTAGCTTCTGCTATGGTCTTAGTTAATGAGATCCCTGTGTAGAGAACAGAGCTCTCTCTCTACCTTGTGGTTAAATCTGAGAGACTTGTAATAGCCCCACTTGTTTTCCTGTTTTTTTTTCTTATCATATTGGCAAAGCTGACTCCATCTAGTCTCAGAAGATGATGTGTGAAATATTTGATGCATTTGTCCCTCCATTCCCTTGGGTACACTGGACTTAGTTTGTGCTGTGTCCACCTTGATGCACAAAGATGCCTAGTGGAACATGACATAAATAGTGGAAAACACTGGAAATAATAATTTAGTCAAATGTAAAATATTTTCTGGAGAAGAGACTCAGGAGTCCTGACAGGGAAGGAATAGAAAACAATGTAAATTCTCTTGCTAAAATGATTCTGTCAATTATTGTATGGTGTAAATCATTACAATTTTATTGTTTCGTTCCAGTGTTTATTTCACAAGCAACTTTTTGGGCAGCAATAACGACAAAAAATAAAAGTGAATGCTAAAGGAAGAATTAACTAATGATTTTCTTTTTTAAATGAGGCTCTTTTTTAATACTTTAAAAATGCTTTAAAATGTTATTTAGATTACATATATGTTACCTAAAAAAATATAGGGAATTCCCATATGTCCTGCTCTTTACCCTTCACACATTTTCCTACATTAACAACATCCTTCATTTGTGTGGTACACTTGTTAAAATTGATGAACACTTTTTGGAGCATTGCCACTAAGTGTGGATTATAGTTTGCATTGTAATTTACACTCTCTCACGCACAATTTTGTAAATTATGACAAGATATACAATGGGCTGTATCTGTCATTGCAATGGCATTCAGGAAGAGTCCCATGTCCTGAAAAATGCCCACATATTACACCTGTTTTTCCCGTTCTCCCCTCAGAACCTCCAATGGTCACTGATTCCATATCAATGACAAAAGTTCTTCTATTGATAGAATCACAATAAGTTTATAGTAGAATAATAGTAAGTTGAATCTAGTCCATCATTCATTCCCCAATGTTGAGGATTCTGGGATGGTGATGCCCACTCCCCCTCCAATTGAGAGTGGGCTTAGATCCCATGGGGCAGATGAATGGGATTTCTTGCTTGGAGGTGCAGACTCTCTCTGTTCCTTGGGATGGTCATTGTCCATCATCATCTCCTTGTTAGTTGTCCTCGGTTAGTCTAATAAACTGGAGAGGAGGTATTGCAACTCTCTTGAGATTCAGGGCCCAACTGCCACATTGACAGCCCAAAGATTTACATCTCTTGGATGTATACCTATCAACTCCAGTACTAACTATTGGTTCAAATAGAAGGGGCAGAAGAGCCATGTGTAAGAAAACCACAACTAAGTCCAACTCTGACACACTGGGGAGCGTAAGTTTCAAAGTAAGGTCCACTGGCAGGGTGCCAAACCTCTGAGCTGTCTGTCCTGTCTATAGTGTCTGGATATCTCCAGAACCCTCAGGACCCCTGCTATTTGAGGCAATATTTACTTTGGTGGTCAATGAGATACTGCTGAGATGTGCATAAGTCTCACCTCAGGGATGACCTCCCGACTCACTTTGAAGTCTCTTACATATATAAATTCATTTGTCTTTACCCTTTCCCCCTTTGCTCAAGGTCTTTTTCCATTTGCATTGTTATATGGCGCTTTGTATTAATCCCTTGCTGCTAGGGAGGCTCATCCCCAGGAGTCATGTCCCACGTTAAAGGGGAAGATTACGTATTTATATGCTGAGTTTGGCTTAGAGAGAGGCCACAAGTGAGCAACAAGAAGGCTCTCAATGACTTTCTGTTTGACAATTAGTAGAAGATAACAAATGTATAATTTGCACTAAAGGTTTGTTGACAATTACCTTATGACATGAAGGTTGATCACATGGAAACCAGAACATATATCAGTGACAGAATCCTAGCATCTGTTTCTCAGGGAAACTTTTATTTTAATAACACTAGTCCTAACACAAATTTACCACATGTAAGTGCTGGAGTTTTATTTAAGTATCTCTGACACACGACATTTCATTTAGATCAAATGGGGGTTCTTCTAAATTAATTGTGCTTATCTTTAATTTCATGTTTTTTTGTGCAAGTATGAAATGTAAAGTGACAGGTTTTATTTCTGTTTGGCTCCCGTAGCAGGAGAATATTTTGCAAACTCTTCAATGATTATATTTTACAACAATAACCTCAGATGCTTCCATTAGAAACAGTTTAATTCCAATACTGATTTCATTTTTCATCAAATCTTTATTATATTTCTAGATGGACCTGCCTGCGGTGGTGGTCCACGAGTTTGGCCACGCCACTGGGCTGAGCCACCCCGTGGCCCCCGCCATCCAGCATGGGCCACACCACCAGGGCCGGGTGGGAGCCCCCTGTGCTACCGGGTCCCCCATGAGGATGAAGTGCGCAGCTGGCAGCTGCACGCCATGCGGGAGTCCATGTTCCCCACTGCGCCACCCGAGGACCCACCCCTCCTGTGGATCCCCACACAACCGACCCAGCATCCCGCCCGTGGGAGGTGCCGCTCAGTGTGATGCTGACTCTGACGCAGAGGCACCGACCCGGAGACGCCTTCTTCAAAGGCAGGTCTGCGGCTGGACCTAGGCCAGCACCTGGGGTTGCTGTGGCCAGTTCACGTGCACCGCTTCTGGTGGGAAAAGCATGGACACCTGCATGAGAGCACCAGCGACTCCGAGGGCATTTTTTTCAAATTTCTAGAGTCCGGAATCCAAAATCCAGGTGTCAGCAAGGCCAGGCCCTTCGAGACTGCGAGGGAAATCCCCTCCATGCCCGGTGGCTCCCAATCCTTGGTGGTGCTTGGCGTGTGGGCACCTGCCTCTCTGCCCATCTTCACACCGCGGTCCTCTGTGACTCTGAGTGTCCACGCCTCCCCCTCTTAGAAAGACACCAGTCCCTGGATTTGGTCACCTACTCCAGGACGGCCTCATTTTAATCTAACCAATTCCATCTGCAGTGACCCTATTTCACATTCTGAGGTTCTGAATGGGCATGAATTCTGGGGGAAGGGAAGGATGAAAAAGCTGATTCTGCTGGAGGCCAAATGTCTCCTATTTTTAAGAATACTGTTGTAAATTCAGTAAAAACATCAATATTGAAGATCAATGCATGTGGTAACGATAGGACAAATTTCGGCAAAGCAAAATGTTGTGGTAAGAATAATTTTCTTTCCAATTTAAGGAAGCAAAGATGATGAGATTTTCTATTAATCGATAGAAACTTCTTCATACTTTTATCCAAGCAACTTGTGGTATTCTAACTCAAAGAGAAACTGTGGTGATCAAAACTTACAAATGTTTATATATATAAATATTATAATACATATGTATTACCTATATATATGTTTAAGCAAATCTATCTATGCACACATGTACAGACAAAGTAACTGAATACGGACTTAAACAATTTTGATATTGAATAAAAACAAAATAATCCACTGCACACCTCATCTCTTTGCTGGTAATTATAGGTTAAATTTTAGAAATTTTGAGGCATTTTTAGAAACACATAAAGTAACCATGGTGTCTTCTATGTTAATGAAAATTTTGTAAAGAACTCATGTAAAATTTGTTCAAATTATATTCAAAATTCGTCAGAAATATTTAATCCCATTATTCAAGGAAGTGGGAAAACTTGAGCTTGTAGTGTTTAGCTAGTTCCAAAATACATAGATCTAGGAATACATCCCATTAAACCTCTTCTTGCCCATGAACCCATGAGAAAAGCTTTGTGTACACCCTGTGGGACACCTACCCTGATTCAAATGTTTGCTCTAAAGTAGGTTTGTTTGGACCAAAGGGTTCAATGAGGTGAGCAAAATCAGATGTCAAAGAAGCACTTTTGCAAGTTGTGCAGATATCACTTGCAAAGTGAGATGCTGAATGTCTGGAGCAAGTGTTTTAATGTCATTCCTGATGGGGTCTGGCTTTAGAGTAGGATTATCTTACATGACCTCATCTTTGGCAGACCTCACTTGGTCAAATACAATTTTCACTCAGTTATATTGAGATATGTCTCCATGTACTTTTTAAAAAGAGGATTTATTTTTATTTATTTATTTCTCCCCACCCCCTTGTTTGCACTTGCTTTGTCTGTTCATCTTCCTTGTTTCTTTAGGTGGCTCCTGGATTCTAACTCGGGACCTCTGATATGGTATGGAGGTGTTTAATTACTTGAGCCACCTCTCCTCCCTGCTTTGTTGTGTCTCTCATGATGTTTTTCTTCTTGTGTCTCTTGTTGTGTCAGCTTGCCACTCCTGCTTGTTGTGCTAACTCGCTGTCTTCTTCAGGAGGCACCGGTATCCAAACCAGGGACCTCTCATGTCGTAAATGGGAGTCCAATCAGTTGAGCTACATTCACTTCCCTCTCCATGTGTTTTTATTAAATAAATTTTTATTTTTGAATAATTTTAGATTGATATAAAAGTTGCAGAAGTTGTTCAGAGAGTTCCCCTAAACCCTCAGCCACTTCCCTGTAATGCTAACATCTTACATAATCACGGTACATTTGTCAAACTAAAGAGATTTACATTGGTACAGTATTAGTAACTATACTCCAGAATTCATTCAGATATAACTAATTTTTTACTCCTATCCTGTTCCTGTTCCAGAATCCAATTGAGGACACCACATGCATTTATTTTTGATGAATTTGTTGCAGGAATATCATGTGACCTTTACAGAAAAATATCTTGGTCACTGTCAATGCAGTGCTCACATTTTAAGGGAATAGCACAACATTTTGTTCTGTACATCAATATTTTGTGATTTTGGAAACAAATCTCATTATTTCAAGATTAAAGAATATGTTTTTCTTTTACATTAACAATTTGCTAACTCATTACATTCATTCATGCATGCCCAAACTAATTGAGCATATTCATTGGGACTCTATAGCTATAATGGGAACAAGAATTCTATAGATTGTGTAGAATTGATTGAGAACCCTGAAGCATATTACATCTGGACATGTGAATCGGTCCTTATATATAACTCAGCCTGATTTTATGTCTGCAACAGGAATACTTGTGTCAAGTGCTCCTGGGTTAGGGCATGGGGTAGTGTGAGCTATGCCGAGCAAATATACTTGCCAATTTATTTTATCTATAATAAATTTTTTTTGTCATTTGAAAAACAGGAGTATACAATATTAAATAAAACACTTAGAATTTTAAATTCTGAAAGAAATGGGAGAATAAGACAGTCTATTTCTTAGGTCAAGACCAAAAAGCAATATTCCCATGTTGTCCCATGTAGACAGAGTCATCCACATTTAGGAATCTGAAACATTCTGGTCTCTTAAGCAAATGTAAAGACAGCAGCGTGGTTTAGGTTGAATTGGGATGTCCCCAGTTCATTTTCCTCTCTTCCCAAAAGACCTGTCTAGAATTCCTTCAATTGTCAGAGAACATGGCCATGAAACCTAGAGGGGACAGATCCTGATCACCTTCAAAGCTACTTTTTTTTCTTACTTATATATTCATTGCACAGTATTCAGCCCTGATACTGTGGATGTGGTCACACATCAGGAAATCATTTGTGGGTAAATGGGGTACAAAACACACCAGGTTGCATGAGAAGTGAGAGGCGTGCACATTATTCAGCCATGAGCTAAATGAGATGATAATTTCTTCTATCTGGATTATGATTTCCCTTTTAACATGTGGTTTATTTTAATACATATATGCATATGTAGGTATCTATCTATCTATCTATCTATCTATATACTCTCATTTCCTAAGCAATTAGCAATTTGTTAAGTCAAAGTTTTTTGTAGATCAGGAGTGTGGGTAGAGTGTGGACGGTTCTCTTCTCAGGTTCCTACAATGCTAAAATATTGGAGTCAATAGGGCTATATTCTCCTCAGAGCACAGAGTGTTCTTCCAAGCTCATGAGGTTTGGCAGAACCAGTTTCTTAGGTGGTAAAGCTGAGATCCTATGTCCTTGCTGGCTGGCACCTCTCGCCTCTTAGAGCCTTCCCACATTCCTTGCCACATGGCCCCTTCGATCTCCACATCCAACTTCAGATATGTTCTTCCATTACAAATCCTACTTATTTATGAATCTCACTGAGTTCTTTGTCTCTGACCAGTGCAGCAAGATTTAATGGGCTCTCCTTCAAGTCAACTATTTTAATAATATATGCAAAATCACTTCACAGCAGAACCTGAATTAGTGTTTCAACAGCTGAGAGAAGGTGTGGATATACCAGGGAGGCAGGAATCTTCAGGGATATTTTAGAATTCTACTTACCAAAATATGTTTTTTAAAAAATTCATTTATCAAAGATTGATTAGGCCTAATTGGATCATTAGCATTGGGGAACGTTTGGAAAATTTCACTTTTTAAAATCATTGTGTGACTTCAGAGTAGGAGAAGCTAGAAGAGCTAGCTTCCCAGTTAGCACTGAAATGACAGCAGCTTCCAGTGTTTCTGCAATCTCAGAGTGTTTTTGCTTGTTAAATGACCCAGAAGTATTTCCCAAAATGAAAAATTAATTTTAGCTTCTGTTCCATGGACTCTCACAGTACTTAATCTAAACCTTGATCTTTCATCCAATAAATGTTCCCCTAGGATCAGGCCCTTGTCTGCTTTCACACACTGTTTTTTTAGTCTTTCTTAAACATCCAGGGCCATCCTTTCCCAAGTCCTGTTCATTTTCTGAAGTGTTCTTCCTTGAGCTTTGAATGCCACCCCCTAATCTATTCATGCATGAGGTCCACTGTCACCTACTCAAAGAAGACATTTCCTTACCTTACATTTTATGTGGACCACTTTGGGCCAGTTCTTCTGCAGGAATGTGTATAAGCATGGCAAGGAGAATATATTGCACTGAAGAAGGAAATTTATCAATTAGAAATTGAAGTCAAATAAGGAAACCTAAAAATGTATATTAAGTTTAACTTCATAGAAGAGCAGAAAAAAACATGGATATAGAGAGAAAATCTGAAGAAAATATTAGCATTTTCTAACCCAAATATGTGGTGGAGCAAGAACAGCATGGATTGTTGATGAGAAGGAATGCCCTCCCTGATGATGAGGGCCTGTGCAACATCATTCCTGAATGCCTGGGAGGGGACCCTCTCCTAAGGTAATGGGCTTTTAAGGAGACAAACTACAAGAAAATGAACTTATTATTAATTAGAATTGGAACAATACATGCCTTAGGACATTCCACATCAAGGAAAACCTCTTAGGAGAATTATGAAAAAATCTTTACAGGAAAAAACTTATGAGAGAAGAAGATTTTTTTTTTAATCTATAAAACTGTCCCAAATTTTCTCTTTTCCTCTGACTGTTCATGCAGAGGGTTGATCATGAAATGGACCTAGGTTCACATTGCTCTAACTTTTCTGAGTAACAGCATTGTTTCAGGGAAGGGAATCTCAGAGAAGCAAGACAGTAATGATTACAGAAATGTTATTTGTTTATTGTGTACCCTCCCACTAAAATGAATCTTTTATGAAGTCCATTTTACTTGTTCATAATTTGCTGCCCTATGCCTAGAAGTGTTCATGAAATTATTATTTGCAAAATTCTATAAATATCGTTGATTTGGGGAAGGAATAAATGAAGAACTGCTCTATCAGACCTTGGTAGCTGAAGAAATTTTACCTTTTACCACTAGGTGGAGGTGTTACACTTCAGGTGTGCTAATCACTTTATTAGTGATTTTAGAAAGTGGTGGACTTAAAGGGCAGTGCTAAGGGTGACTTGCAAGTATCTGGTGACACATTTCTGGAAACAGTATTTGTGTTGAGGGAAATGTAGAGGTTTGGGTTTGGATATATTGAGGTGCCTTTCAGATGTTGAAAAGGAGCTTCAAATAGCTATTTAATATTCAGAATAGACTGAGAGAGATATACAATTTTTGCACTATCTCTTTATCTATCCAATGATATGAATATATTCCTACATAGATTTTGGCAACATATTTATAAAATTTAATTTATTTCTGAAATTATGCACTTACAGAAACATGTATTTTATTACAAAATCGATTTGTTTTCAAGATAGTTGCATTTGACATGAAAGAGTATGATTGGTAATAAAAATATTTTATTTTTCAGTTTTGCTGAACTTTGTTGAAAATGGGAGTGTTAAGTTGATTTCTGGCCTCATTCAGGCTTACAGTTGGATTCCCTGTGGTGATGATATTTTTATCTCCTTCCATTATTTATCTTTACAACTCACTGCACAGGAATGTTTGCCTTTATACTCTCTAATGATTTGCATAGACACTTTGGAGACTTGGTTGTTTGCTCAGAGCTATATTAATGTGGTTTCCCCAGAGATGAGGCCTGAGTACACCAGACTGGTGAGCAAGATGATGTCACATCCCCAACTCCTCATCCTCCTGGTGCTCTGGGTCTCAGGTGAGAGATTTAGAAGAGTAACACTTTTATAAAGTTGGAGAATGGTTTTACCATGCAGAGTGAATAAACCACTTTAACAAAGACAGATTTGATTTTATATGCTAAATAAAAAAACCTACATTTAGATACATATTTTATGTACTTGTGATTTAATATATAATCTATGTTCTTTTCTGGTAGCAGGTGCCAGTGGGGACATTGTGATGACCCATTCTTCAGGCTCTGTGGCTGCATCTTCAGGAGAGACTGTCACCCTCAAGTGCAAGTCGAGCCAGAGTATTGGCACCTACTTAGCCTGGTATCAGCAAAAACCAGGACAGGCTCCTAAACTGCTCATCTATGCTGCATCCAACCAGCCATCTGGGGTCCTTGTTCGAATCAGTGCCAGTGGGTCTGGGACAGATTTCCCTCTCACCATCAGCAGATTCCTGGCTGAAGATGTGGGAGACTATTACTGTCAGCAGTATAGTAGCTACCCTCCCACAGTGCTTCAGCCTCGAACACAAACCTCTTCCCCAGTGTTGTAGGGCAGTGAGTCCTGCAGCAGCAGCTGCTTCTTCATCAAATAGACTTAAACTTGCTTGCTTCCTTCATCCCTTTGAGAAGCCACATCTTTTAGGGGTCTGTACCATAGAAACCTCTTTTTCTTCTCATGGCCAGATCAAATGACAGGGTGAATAAATTTCTCTCTCTTACCATCTAGGCAAGGGTCTTGTAAATTTTACACCCTGATGGACTGATTCTCTCTTCAGGGTGCCTCCTTAATGCTGAAAAATTTACCATCCTCTTTCCTTATTCTTTTGATCTTCTTCCTTCTGTCCTTTCACCTCCAACTCTGTTCCTTCCTAAGATTAAATCCTTGATCCTTCATATTCAAAACTTCCCCAATGGAAGGTCATCTTCCTCCCTTATTCTTTCTTTCCATGGTCATCGTTGCTATACAAGTCTTTCTTTTCAGTGTCACAAAAGGTGATTTGATTTGCTCCAGTACTTTCTTTTTTTTTATTTTTTATTTAGATACCTATTTTCATTTCTTTTTTTTTTAAAGTGCTTTTTTTAAATAATTTTTTTAGTTAAAAAAAATACTTAGGTTGCATAAATGTTACACACAAAAGATATAGGGATTCTCATATGCCCCACTCCCCACATCTCACACACCCTCCCACATAAACATCCTTCATTAATGTGGCACATTCATTGCAACTAATAAACACATCCTGGGCCTTTGCCATTAAGCATGGCCCAGAGTTCACATTGTAGTCTACACTCTTTCCCACACATGTCTGCAAATTATGTGATGATAGAAATTGGCTTATACCTGTCATTGCAGTGTCATTTAGGACGAGTCCCAAGTCCTGAAACAGCCCCCATATTTCAACTGTTTTTCCTTCACCCTGCCCTCAGAGCCTCCAGTGGCCCCTGGATCTACATCAATGGTGTAATTTCTTCCATTGCTAGAATCACAATATGTTTATAGTAGAATACCAGTAAGTCCACTCTAGTCCTTAGTTCTTTCCTCAACCCTGAGGATTCTGGGATGGTGATGTTCACCCCACCTCTAATTGAGAGGGGACTTATATCCCATGGGGGAGGGAGGAATAGATTAGATCGAGCAGAGGGCATTTAGTGGGCAATAGAAGTGTTCTACATGATCTTACAATGATGGACACAGGCCATGTTAAATATCACCAACATTTATAAAAATGTACGGTCTAAAATGTAAACCATAATATAAAACATTGATCATATTTAGTAGCTATGTTTCACTATTTGTACATCAGTTATAACAAAGGCACCATCCAAATATGAAAAAGGTATTAATACAGGAAGAAGGAAAAGGGCAGAATGTTGGGTATATGAGATTCCCCTCTCTTCTGTATGTGACTTTACTGTGACCTAAAACTTCTTTGAAAACAAAATGCAAAAATAGTAAGACATTGGGGATTAAAAAGAAAATAATGCCACTGTACATATAGAATACCAGATATTACAGTAATGAAAGGTAAAATGTCAAAAAAATGTAAACATTTTTCATTGCTTTTTAATATTCCAATCTTTTAATTTTATTTTTAGATTTTTTATATTTTCATTTCTTATTGCCATTAAATAATAATTGTGAATGCCTTTAGTATACATACTCATAATGCTTATAAGGTATGATGCTCATTCAATGAAATATGTTGATTTTAGTTTGGATATAAAATTTTCAAGTGAGCTTCATATTCCTGTGATTGTTGCTCTGTTTCATTAGTTCTCTTGTAAAATGGTTGAACTAAAAAACACCACAAATTAAGTGTTTGTCATATTGTATGAGATCTGTGTTTACTTCATCTTATTGCCATATGTTTGAAATGACATATACACAAGTTTGTTCTTTACAACCTTGCCAAATATTGTATATTTCATGTGTGTAAAAAAGAAAAATAATGCAAAAAGGAGTATGTATGTTTGATGGTCTGAAGCAATAAGGACCTCAGTAAAGTATGATCTTGAAGTTAATCCATTCTGTGTGTGTAACCTATTGTAGGTAGATCCCTTATGCAAAATCACATTACAGCAGAAACTCAATTAGTGTTTCAACACCTGAGACAAGGTTTGGGTATACCAGGGGGCAGGAGTGTTCAGGCTTTTTTAGAATTCTTCTTACGAAAATATCTTGTTTTGTCATTTACCAGAGATTGACCGGGCACAAGTTGGATCTTTGGTATTGGGGTGTGTGTAGAAAATGATCTGAAAATCACTTCATGATATCAGAGTAGAGAATAGAAGAACTAGTTTCCCGTCTGGTACGGAAATGCGAATGACTTTCACACTTTCTACATCCTCAGAGTGTAATTGCTTATAAAATGACCTAGAAAGTATCTTCTAAATACAAGGGATAATTCTAAGTCTTTTTCCTTTGGTTCTTCCAGGATTAATCTAATCTTCAAATTTTCATCCAATTAATGTTCCCCTTGGATCAGTCCCATGTCTGCTATTATGCACTGTTTTGTTATTCTTCCTTAACCATCCAGTACACTCTTTTCCCAAGTCTTGTTCATTTTCTGAAGTGTTCTTCCCTGACCTTTGAATGCCTACCCCCTCTTCTATTAATGTATGACGCCAACTGTCCCATAAACTTATGTATGTATATTAAATGTAACTTCATGGAAGAGCAGGAAAAATAAATATGGGTGTATGGGGGAAATCTGAAGAAAGTATTGGCATCTTTTGAACCCAAATGCGTGTTAGACCAAGAACAGGGTGGGTTGCTGATGAGAAGTAATGCCTTCCCTCATGATCTGGGTCTGTACAGCACCATTCCTGAATGCCTGGTGAGGGGACCCTCTCCTAAGTTAATGGACTCTTAAGGAGCCAAACTATAGGAAAATGAACTTATTATTAATTAGAATTGGAACAATACATACCTTAGGACATTCCGCATGAAGGGAGACTTCTTGGGGGCATTAAGGAGGTTTGTCTGGGGGAAAGTTAAACTCAGGAGAAAGGAAGAATTATTTATCTATAAAATTGTGAAATTGTCCCAAATTTTCTCTTTTCCTTGGATTGTTCATGCAGAGGGTTGACCATGTAATGGACATAGATTCACATGGACCTACCTTTTCTGAGTAACAGCATTGCTACAAGGAAGGAAATCACAGAGAAGCAGGTTAGTAATGGCTGCGGGAATGTAATTTATTTATCGCCTGCCCCTCCCAGAAAAATGACTCCTTTATGAAACAAGGGGTTCTGTTTTACTTGTTCATAATTTAATGTCCCATGCCTAGAAGTGTTCATGATATTGTTATTTTCATATTTATATGAATACCGTGGTTTTGAGGTAGGAATAAATGAAAAAACTGCTTTATAATTCTTTGGGATCTGAAGCCATTTTACCTTTGACCACTAGGTGGAGGTGTTACACTTTAGGTTAGCTAATGACTTCATGATTTTAGAAAGTGGGGGACTTAAAGGACAACGCTAAGTGTGACAAGTAAGTATATAGTGAGTAATTTCCTAGAGTGTATTTTTGTTGAGGGCAATATAGAGGTTTGGTTTTGTATATATTGATGTACTTTCGTGATGTTGAAGGGAAGTTTGAAATATCTATTTAAAATAAAGAGTAGAGAGAGAGTTATAAAATTTGTGCACTACATTTCCATCAATCCAATGATATGAATGTATTCCACATAGGTTTTGGCACCATATTTATAAGATTCAATCAAGTTCTGAAATTATGCACTTACAGATGCCCATTATCCTACTACAAAATTAATTCATGTTTTCAAGATGGTTGTAGGTGATTTGAAAGAGTACACATGGTAATAAAAATATTTAAATTTGTCATTTTGCTGAACTTTGTTGAAAACTGTTGTCTTAAATTGATATCTAGGCCTTTTGCAGGCGTACAATTGCATTTCCTGTGGTCATGATAATTTAAACTCCTTCCATTATTTACCTTTACAACTCACTGCACAGGAACGTTTGCCTTTATACTCTTTTTGCATAGGCTCCTCAAGGACTTAGTTGTCTCCTCAGAACTCTATTAATACGGTTTTCCTGGAGATGGGGCCTGAGTGCATCAGGCAGGTGAGCAAGATATGTCACAGTCCCAACTCCTCATCCTCCTGGTGCTCTGGGTCTCAGGTGAGATGTTTAGAAGAGTAATATCTTTATAAAGTTGGAGAATGGTTTTACTATGCAGGGTGAATAAACCGTTTCATCTAAAACAGATCTGATTATATATGATAAGTAAGAAAATCTTCATTTAGATACATATTTTATGCATTTCTGATTCAATGTCTGATTTATGTTCTTTTCTGATTGCAGATGCCAGTGGGGACCCAGTCACCCAGCTCTGTGGCTGCAACTCCAGGAGATATCATCACCCTCAAGTGCAAGTCCAGTCAGAGTGTTAGCAGCTACTTAGCCTGGGACCAGCAGAAACCAGGACAGGCTCCTAAACTGCTTATCTATAGTGCATCTGGGGTCCCTGATTGATTCAGTGGCAGTGGGTCTGGGACAGATATCACTCTCACCATCAGCAGATTCCAGGTTGAAGATGTGGGAGATTATTACTGTCAGCAACATAACAGCTATCCTTCCACAGTGCTTTAGCCTCTAACAGAAACCTCCTCCCAGTGCTGTAGGGCGGTGAGTTCTGCAGCACCAGCTGCTTCCTCCTCACAGAGACCTGAACTCTGCTTCCTCCATCTGTCTGATTAGTTGCATCTTCTAGGGGAGTGTACCATAGAAACCTCCATGTTTTGCATGGGCAGATTAAATGACAAGATGAATAAATTTTTATCTCTTACCATCTAGGCAACAGTACTGTAAGCTTTTTCACCAATTGGATTGATTCTCTCTTCAATGTACCTCCTTAATGCTGGAAAATTTTACATCTTGATTCCTTATTCTTTCAATATCCTTACTTCTTCCTCATCATTATCCAATTCTGGTCCATCCCAAGGTTAAATCCTTGATCCTTCATATTCAAAACCTCCCCAAAGAAGGTCATCTTCTTCCCTTATTCTTTCCTTCCATAGACCCTGTTTTCCATCCCAGCCTTTCTTTTCAGTGTCACAAAAGTTGGTTTGATTTGCTACTCTACCTTCTTTTTTTTTCGTTAGATAACTATTTTCATTTGTTATTGTTATCAAATAATAATTATGAGTGACTTTAATATACATACTCCGGAAGAATACTTATAAGAGATGATGCTTGTTCAATGAAATGTGTTGATTTCAGTTTGGATATAAAATTTTCCACTGACCTTCATATTCCTGTGATTGTCAACCTATTTCTATAGTTCTCTTATAAAATGTTTGAACCATAAAATTCTCAAAAGGTTCAATGTTTACTCATTACTTCCATGCTCTTGGCAGCTGCCTGGGCAGCAATGGCAGCGGCAGAACGTCCCGGCGGCCTTCTGTCTTACTCCCGCACGCCCACCCTGCTTGGCTGGTGGGTCAGGCAGTGGCAATCAGGCCGCCGCCCGCGGCCAGCCAAAGCCTCAGCCCCTGCGTGTATTGCGCCCAAGCCCAGCAGCCAGAGCTGGTGCCTTGCCTTAGCGCCTCCTCCCAAGAGCTGAGTCTCTCAGCAGCCGGAGGGAAGGCGAGCTAGTCCTAGTGGTGGCCAAGACCTCAAGAAATGCCCCCGAAGAGAAGGCATGTGTAGGACCCTGGTTATTGGCTCTCTTCGTTTTTGTTGTTTGTGGCTCTGCAGTTTTCCAGATTATTCAAAGTATCAGGATGGGCATGTGAAGTGGTTGACCTTAAGATGTTTCCGTTCTCCTGTGAATTTTATCTTGAACTCATTCCTGATGTTTGATAAACCCTGGCTAAAAAACAACTCAGTAAAAGCATCCTACCTCAGAATGAGTTTTCATATCATCCTTCACGTGTCATTCCAAGATTTCTTCACCAGTCATTCCGAGTTTTCTAGTCCATACCACAGTGCCTTGCTAAAGCACTGCATGAATAAAGCAATAAAATTTGATTGTTAAGCTTTAGTAGTGGGCCTTACTTTGTCAGTCAGCAAAGAGTTGAGTTTTTCTAGTTGATTGTTTAAACAATATGCAGTATGGATAATTAGATCAAAATCTGTGTAGATGGGGTCTAGGTTTTGTTAGCCCTAATGTGTCAATGCAGGCTGCTTAATTTAAAATTTGGAATCTATGGTTTTTATATAGCTAGGCACTTTATTTCTATCTCTTGAATTGAAAGCACATTCCCATATAGGGTCAAGGAACTGTCCTGTAATAAAGTACTTATAAATGGAACAGCTAAACAGCCTAATTTTACCGTAACCTTTAGCGCCTGAAATTTTTAAAAGCTTCTAAATGCCTAATATGAAGGGAGATGCTTATAGCCACAACATCTATTTTAACAATAATCTTTCTATTATATACTACCTTGGATTTAGCATGAGTGAATATACTAATCTAAGATGACATTTTACAAAAAGCAACTTGATAGAATATTTTATAACTTAGTCATTGCAGTTTCACTAATAGCTACCATGGAGCCAAGTGAGGGAAGATTGTTTACATCTGCATTGATTTCACCACAATTATTTTAATATATTAAAGGGATTTCTATGTTAAACAAAATTTAAGAGAAAAATACTACTAAAAATGGATGCCTCATCAAGACAGGCAATGTGCCATAAGATGACATCTCAGCATGTTACTAGCGCTTTTAATACCAAAAATGCACATCAACTAAACTAAAAGTTACACTTAATTTAGAAATGCTTTTACTGGATTTATGAGTAAAGTGCTGTTAGTTACTAGATACATCAGACTAGAGTGACAATTGAAATAAATTTAATAATAAGGATCAGTCTTTAGTCTTCCCTTTATGTATGAGTCTACAGGTTTTAGTTGATAAAATTTATTTTTTACTAATAGGGGTGAGGGTGATAAGGTAAGTTTTGGGTTTTCTAGTACTGTTGAAAAACTTCAAGTATTGGCTATATTCTTAGCCATAACTTGGTAAAAAAAAAAGAGGCCAAGGTGTCTTATGTATTATTAAACTGGAAAGAAAGCTGCTTCTGTGCTTTGTTAATAGTCTCAGGATATCCTTTAAATATATAAGAGGAACTAAAAGAAGATCTGCTACCTATACTAGGCACAGTGTGAACCTCACAGAGAGCTTCTGATACCCCCTGTATATGGGGAAAAGTAAGGGAGAAGAGTGATTAAGGATGTGACTTCTGTGGTTAGCTGGGCTGATCCAAATGAAGGAATAGGAATCATCTGACCTTGGGCCATCAGGTTTTTGACCATATTGTTACCTGCCTTTCTCACCTAGTAAATCAACCCCTATATTTTGTTCCCTCTTTGCAATAGGTGTTTTGATTAACTAGATCTATTTTATTATGAACTTTTAAAATGAAAGTTATTGCTCTAAATTCATAGCAGGTGCCTTAATTTTTGCTTTGCATCAAACCATTCCATATCAGAATTTCCCGTGGTTTACTATAGATAATTGGCTTTAAAATATGTTTATAAAAATGTACAATGTTTTGATTAATTTGACTGTTAAATAAGAATGGATTATGCATGTTTTGGGTAAATCAAAGCTGCATCTTATTTGATTTATCCTTTACAAAATAAAGTTCCCTGAATGTTAAAAAAAAAAAAAAAGTTCAATGTTTTCTGTTCTGTTATGGGACAGGCATTTCCTGTACCATATTCCCCTATGTTTGAATAGACACGTATACAAGTTTAGTTTTTATAGCATTGCCAAATATTGTATGTTCCATTTGTGTAAAAAAGAAAAATAATACAAAAAAGAATATATGTATTTTTGATGGGGTGAAGTAGTGTGGACCTCAGTAAAGTTATGATCTTAAAGTTAATCCATTCTCTGGATGTAGATGGAACCCTTTGAGTAGGTTTCTTCAGTTAATGCCTGGCCCACTGTGGGTCTCTGTCCCTTTTCTGAAGTCTTTTATAAGAGAATGAAGTTCAGACTAAGAAAGAGAAATCCATGGCAGCAAGAATCTGAAAGCAGCAAAACCTAGAAGAAAAGTTAGTGACCAGCAGATGCCACCAAGTGCCTTTCCATTGGCAGAGGAGTCCAGGATCGCTGGCAAATGGTCTTTGGGAAGAAAACATCCCCTGTTGATGCCAGGATTTACATATTTTTCTCAGCCTCAAAATTGTAAGCTTATAAGTTAATAAATACCTTTTGTGAAAGCCAAAGCATTTCTATAGCCTGGCAAATTAGAAAAGTCTAATTTTAAATATTCACAGAATAACTGAAAGTCTGCCTCCTTCTGTAAAGCCCTTTTTCTTTTCTCCATCTCTTTTAGCCTTCCTCATTATTTCAAAGGCAATTTTTTTAATTTTTAGCTTTATCCGACTAGAAAGAGGTGACAACTGACAGAGTAAACACTCAATAAATATTTCTTAAGTTAATGAATGACATGGATTCAATGATTTTAATATGTCTCTCATTACTAACAGTAAAGAGGGTTTATGTGTGTCAGAGTGTTTAATATATTCTCCTCTGGTTTGATAAGATATTTTGTGAAACTAAATTTCATCCACCCATGTATTCACAAAGTAATTTCAGAAATAATACTAAAATATCTGGAGTACTTCCACTTTTACACTGCAATTAATGTATTAATTAAAGGTTTTCCAAAGTGTTCAGGTTACAGCACACTTAAGAACCAGGAATTCCTTCAGTGTCCAAGGGATGATTAGTGAGAAATTGGGCAATTGATGAAAAAGTTCAGGAAGAATGTGTCATTACCAGGGAGTTATCTCTGTGGCCTATGGATTTTCCCTTGGGCCCATGGCTCTGCCCTCTGGATCTCTGGCCTTGACCTCTGCACCCAAGTCTCTTGTCTCGAAGCCAACGTCTGTGATATCTCTGCCTGCAGATCTGGTCTTTGTCTTCATCTTTAAAAGAAATACTGGTAACACACAATTGTCAATTTTGGTAAAATATTTTTACTAACAAATTATGAAACCTAGGGGGTGCATCTAGAAATTGATCATGGTTCTCAAATGTTTATAATCATATCCAAATTTTTGTGATAATTTCTTAAATGAAAGAGAAACTGCAAACCCAAAAATTTACTGTTATATCTTAACTAGTTATTAATGCATCTTCAAAAAGATATGTTGAATTCCTAACTAAGCTCCAGCATCTCAGAATGTGCCCTTATTTGGAGCTTTGTTCATTGAAAATTAAGTTAGTTAATTTAAAGTGAAGTCACTGTGGAGAAGATGGGGTCCCATTCCCATATGCTCCTTATCCTTATAAGAAGGAGGAAATTACAGCCACAGCCACAGGGGAGAAGGTGAAGTGAACTTGGAGAAGGAGTTGGGATTTATGCTGTCATCACCAGAACTAGGAGACAGTCATGGAATAGATTCTTTCTAGAGAATGCAGATGGTGCACAGCCCTGTCAATGTCCTGATTTATGATTTCCAGCCTTCAGAAATGTGAGGCAATGAAATTCTTTTGTTTTTCAGCCACACAGGTGAATGGTGTCCCTACACACTCACTTACTGTATATTTGTACACACACACACAAGCACTGTAAAATGCACACACAATGTAACTGAATAAGCAAATTTTATGTATGTAGATATGAATGGAAAATGGAAAAATTAGTACACACTTTTTCCCTTTGCTGCCTATTATGAGCTGGTTTTCATAAAGTTTTAAGCCTTTGAAGAAGGGTATAATTCAAATGAAGTGGTAATGAACATTGATAAAGAACTTTATACAAGAAAGTTCTTTAAATTTTGTGCACATATTAATCAAAATCAGTGGGAAATCTTTAATCTAGTTATTCAATGGTGTGCCAAAAACTCCTGCTTTTTATTTTTCAGTCAATTGCAATAGGAAAAAAAAGTTTGTGAAATTTGAAACCAAGGCAGGAATTGAAGTAATTGAAAAGCAGAGATCCAGAAGTATTTTAATTTTGAAATTCCATTATAGCATTTTGAAATCTTTGGGTTGACAATTATTAGGTGTTCCTTTGATATTGTTGAATAACAACACTTTGGAAACCAATGGATTTGTGAGTGGAATTGTTTCCCATTTTCCAGAATCAAATCATACACTTTCTCAATGTTGATCCTGGTGTGAGATATGAAAGTTTCTCTGTTTGATACTGTAAGAAATGCCCAACGTAAGATGAGTAGTAGTTTTTTCTTTAGAAAATTAGAGAAGGTGATTGTGAACTTAGCAGAATAACTTCACTGTTGTTATGTAGATAAGTTTTTGTAAGGAGTTTTAGCAGTACACTAAGTTCTGGAAATTAATTCCCTTTAAGCCTATTCTGCCCAGGAATATCTGGGAGAAACTTTGTGTACACCAGTAGTCCAAATACCCTGGTTTGAAAAGGCCTCCTCTAAAGGAGGAGTGTTTAGAATGAGCAAAGCAAAATCAGGCCTCAAAGAAGCATGGCCGCTTCCAGTGTTCTATCAGCTTCACAAATACATCTATATGTGTGTTTTTAAAATAAAATGTATTTTTAAATTTTTTTAGAATTGCAGAAATCTGCAGAGGTAATACAGAGTTTCAATTTACCTTACCCCAGTTTCCCAAATGTTAATATTGCATGTAGCCATGGTGCATTTATGCATCTAAAATAATTAACCCCAGATTTTACTTGAATTTCAGCATCTCTCCACTACTATCCCTGTCCAGCTCAAGAATCCAATTATGAACACCATGTTGTAATTTTTCCCATGAATGTTGTTCCTGGAAAATTGGGTGCCCTTTACACAAAAAATCATGGCTTTTCCTAATGCATGTGTTTTAAATGCAAAAGTTACATTTTATTCTATAGATAAATGTTCAATAAATTTGCCACCAAATCTGATCATTCAAGACCAATTATTAATCTGGTTCTCAAGGGTAAGACTGAATAAGAAAACCTGCTTCCTAAAATATTCAGAAGAGTAATTGCACCTGAGATTTCTTTACAAAAGTTATAATGCAGTATCCTATCTCTTTTTGAAATACAATAGTGGGAAAATAATGATGGATATGACTTGTACAATATAAACTCCACCTATGTCGCAAATGATGCATTAGTTTATATAATATCAATATTTAATAAAATTTGCGCTCCTAGATTCAGAATTTGCTGCTGAATTACATTAACTTATTTTTTATTTATTTATCTACCCCCTTCCACATTGTTTGTGCTCCCAATCTGCTCATCTTCTCTTTAAGAGGTAATGGTAACTGAACCTGGGAACTTCCAGGTAGGAGAGAGGTGCTCAATCTCTTAAGCCACCTCAGCGGCCTGGTTTGTTGTGTCTCTCACTATCTTTCCTCCTTGTGTCTCTTTGTTGAATCATCTTGTTACGTCAACTCACTGAGCCTGCCTGTTGCTCCAGCTCGCTTACCCTATGAGGCCTCAGGTACCTAACCTGGGACCTCCCATGTGGTAGATGGGAGATCAATCACTTGAGCCCCATCCACTTCCCTAACTTATTTTTCTATAAACATTAATTGAGACCCTATTTTGTGTGCTGAGAGCACAGTGGAGGAACAAGTGTCCCAAACTATATATAATTGTTTGAGGATCTGGAAGGATGTTAAAGCTGGCAGAGTTTATCAACTCTTCCACACTCACTCATTCTGATGGTATGTCTGCAAGAGGAATCTGATGTGTTAGGAGCTACCAAGGTAAAAGCGTGAGGTGAAGGAGTCATGTTGAAAAAATGTACAATGGGTAGAACTTCAAGGAATGTTAGAGAGGCACAGGACTCACTTCTCTCTCTGTAAAATAGCTAGAGGACAGGCAGACACTGTCACAATACTGTTCTAGAGTTTAGGATACTAGGGGGAGGCTCTTTAGCACCCTCAAGAGAGAGGGGTGAAGCAAAGGAGCTTCAGTGGAGAAGTTCCATAATTAAAGCTGCAGTTGCTTGTAATGAATCCCCCACCCTTAGAGCAGATATTATCGTATCCTCTGAACTGTGGTGGACACAGTGGACTGATGGAGCCACAGGGGTCCAAATCCCCAGGTAAAAAGAAAGGGAAGGACATAGCCTAGGGTAATCCAGGTTTTACCCAGTGAATTTGGTTTACTGTGTTCCATGGGTCATGACTTTGTAGGTCTGGTGGGGCCACAAAATTGCTTTTTCTGGGAGATTACAGGGAACTAAACATGACCTACCTTCCCAAGCACCCTCCTTACTGACCTGGACTTGTTGCCGATGATGCAGAAGGGAGACAAAAATTTACTTCATTCCTTGGAAAAGGAAGGGTGTGACCAACCAGTGGAGCAGGGCAGCTTCTGGGCATGTTTGATTTGTAAGGCTTGTCTCTGAATAGACAGCTCTGAGGGAGATTTCTCCAAGATATTGTTTCTGCACCACCCACAAGGGCAGTGTTCAAATGAACACACATCATGCTAGTATTTGAGTGGAGAGAACTTCCAAAGTGTGCCATCTGTTGGTAGGCCAGGAAAGTGCATGCAAGGAGCAAAAATGTAAATGAGACTTTTTGGTAACTTTACTGCCCTGCTCCCCAAGGCCCTTGGAAATTGTACTTCACCCAATTACTGGGTCCATAGTCCAGGTTTGATCAGATACACAGGAGGAATATGATGACATAGAATATGTTGAATCAAGAATTAAAGACAAGCAGTAAGACAGAGCCACACAATTCTACATACCCAGACAAGAGAGAGAAACTGCCAGAATAAAGACACCATCATAATTAGATGCCAAAATATCAGCAAAATATTAACAACACTACTGAAAAAAGCAAGATATGGCTAGGCAAAGGAACAAAGCTCCAGACAAGACCCAGGATTTGAAATAACTAATTAATGATGTTCTTACAAAGCTCCTAAATCAAAGCAAGGGGTTGATGGACAATATGTCTAAGGAGATATAAAATATTAACAAGAAAATAAGCATGCAGAAAGAAGAATTTGAAAAAGAAAGTATCAGAATTTATGGCAATGCAAGAGAAATTAAAGACATTGGAGGCACTCAATAGCAGATTTGAAATTGCAAAAGAAATAATCAGTGATATAGAAGAAAGAACAGACAAAAATGAAAAGAAAGGAGAACAGAGAGAGAAGAAAATGGAAAAAATATGGGCAGGTTTTTAAGGGAGGAGAATGATAGCAAAGAGCCCACCAATATATTTGTCATGGGAGATCCAGAAGGAGAAAAGATGGGGAAAGTGGCAGAAAGTGTATTTGAGGAAATAATGTGTGAAAATTTCCAAACTTTCATGAAAGACATGAATATACATGTCTAAAATGTGCAGTGTAGTCCACTCTGGATGAATTTGAATAGATGTACTCCAAGACACATACTTTATCTGACAAAATTGTTCTTCAGATATGAAGGTGAGCTAAAATATCCACAGAAAAATAGAAACCCAGAGTTTGTAAACAAGCATCCGAGTCTACAGGAAACATTAAAGGGAATTCTGCAGTCTGAAAGGAAAATACATGAGGAGAGAATGACTTGGAAGAGAATTTTGAAATGTAGGCTATCAGAAAATGTAACCAACAGTGTTAAAAGACAGACAAAAATAAGACATGATATATGAAAGTCAAAGGATAAAATGGTTTAAGTAAGTAATAACCTTTCAAGAATAACATTGAACGTTAATGGATTAACCTTCCCAATTAAAAGATAGAGGATGGCAGAATGGATTAAAAGAAAAAAGCAAACATGAGCTATCTATATGCTGTCTACAAAAAAATCACACTAGTCTGAATCGTACAAATTGGCTGATATTGGAAGGTTGGAAAATTATATTTCACTCAAACAGTAACCAAAACATAGCAGGGACAGCTATACAAATATCAGAGAAAAAAGATTTTAAATGAAAAGAGATGCATTAGGTCATTAAATATTAATAAATGTGTCAATTCACCAGGAAGGAGTAACAGGCATAAATATCTATGCACCTAACCAGGGAGACACAATATACATGGGGCAAGCTCTGGCAATACTGAAAGGAGAAAAAGATGTCTCTATCAAAATCAATTGATAGAAAAACTAGAGCAAGGATGAAAAAGAGAGCAGAGAACTTGAACAATATGATAACAAGCCAGACATAACAAACATATAAAGAAAATACATCTGAATCAGCAGGGTATACATTCTTTTTTTTTTTACGGATATACATCCTTCTAAAGTGTTCATGGGTCTTTCTTTTGGAGATACCACATGTAGAGACAAAAACAGGTATCAATAAATTTAAAAAAAATTGAAATTATATACGGCACTTTCATGTATCATAATTGGAATGAAGGTGGAAAACCATAATAGGCAGAGAATGGGAAGTTTGCAAATATATAGATGCTAAAGAATGCATTTTAAAACAATCAGTTGGTCAAAGAAGAAATAGCAAGACAAACTAGTAACTGTCTAGAGATAAATGAAAATGACAACACAGTGTATCAAAACTTATAGGTCACAATAGGAAGTTCTGAGAGTGAAATTTATAGCCCTGAATGCCTATAATAAAAAGTATAAAACAGAACAACCACCAAGATGGCAGCAGAGTAAAGAGCTTCAAGAATAAACTCCTGCTATAGGGCAGTTGGATATCACCCAGAGCTACCTAGAGCATGTATTTGGGGTCTCCAGAAGACCATAAATGCATCCTGCAACATCCTTGAAATAATGGGAGGAAGAGAAGATTCATAAGTAGACCACTCCACACCCCGGAGGCCGGTGCTCATCCTCCACTGGAGGCACAAGCCAACTCAGGAGCTGTTCCTTGGCTGGAATTGAAAGCTCCACTTCCCAAAATGGGGGAATAAGAGACAGTTGGGCACCAATTTCAGCTACTGATTAGTAAATTTGGTGGGTTAAAGTGAAATCCTACGAACAGCTAAAGTTTGAACCTGTCCAAGTCAGAAAAGGGCTGGTAGCTGTCATTTTAACCCCGTGACTGACATGAGGGGAAGCAGGGCTCACTAAAAATCACAGTGCTGTTAGGGAACAGTTTTTTTCCATCTAGATCAGATTGCTGCTCTAGCCTAAGCCCCAGGCCCACATTGGGCAGGGAGGAAGCTGGGGAGAGCTGCACCACCCTCTCCAGGAAATTACAGGCCACACAGCAGAGGCTGGTGATCATCTAACTTTGGCAGCGCAAGCCATCCCAGGAGCTATTCTGTGGCAGGAATTGGAAACTCCATTTCCCAAAAACAGGGGAAGAAGAGACTGTTGGCCACTGATTTCAGCTACTGATTAGTAAACTAGGCTGGCTAAAGTATACCCCACAGAACAGCTAAATTTTGAGCCTATCCAAGTCAGAAGGAGGCCAGTAGCCTCCATTTTAACTCTACCCAGAGCATGAGGGTAACTTGGGCTTACTGAAAATCACAGCGATGGTAGAGTCTGGTTTCTTGCACCCAGATTGACCTGCAGCCCTAGCCAAGGTTTCAGCCCCACCTCTAGCAGGAAGGAAGCTGATGGGCCCTGAACCAGTCTATCCAGGTATCTGTAGGTACATTTAGGGGGCACAGACTGAATAATCGGAAGTCTACTGGGGCAACTGTGGTCATCTTCGACCTGCACTGTATAGATTGCTGCCAACACCTGCAGCTCCATCTGTGCCCCAGGCATGGGAGAAAGGGGCATGAAGCTTCATCAGTCTCTCTGGGCAACTACAGTCTAGGCTTGCATGATTTGGATTATTCCACACAGTTGTGGCTCTGTCCCTACCCCTGTAAAGGAGAAAGTTGGGAGAAGCTTCATTGGTCCTTGGGACACTGATGGTAGCTTATAGCACCAACTACATCCTTGCTCCTATTACACAGCCAGCAAGGGAGAAAGAGCAGGAAGCCTTAAACTAAAGAGAAAAGCCACACCCAGAATAAATACTCCAGTAAGCCAGAAGCCAAGAAACCAACAAAAAATTACAATCCACACCAAGAAACAGGAAGATATAGCCCAGTTAAAGGAATAAGGTAAGCCTCCAGATGAAATAAAAGGAGTTGAGACAACTAATCATAGATGTTCAAACAAATCTCCTTAATAAATTCAGTGAGATGGCTAAAGAAATTAAGGATATTAAGAAGACATTGGATGAGCCCAAAGAAGAATTTGAAAACATACATAGAAAAATAGCAGATCTTATAGGAATGAAAGGTGCAATAAACAAAATGAAAAATCCTCTGGAATAATGTAATCACAGATTTGAGGAGGCAGAAGAAAGGATTGGTGAGCTTGAAGAAATGGCTTCTGAAAGTGAACATACAAAGGAACAGATAAAGAAAAGTTTGGAAAAACTTGAACAAGGTCTCAGGGAACTAAAGGAGAGCAAGAGATGTGCAAACATATGTGTCATGGGTGTCCGAGAAGCAGAATATAAGGGAAGAGGGGCAGAAGAAATATTTGAAGAATTAATGGTAAAAAATTTCCCAACTCTACTGAAGGACATAGATATCCATGTCCAAGAAGCATGACATACTCCCATCTGGAAAAATCTGTATAGACAAACTCTGAGACACATAATAATCAGAGTGTCAAATATCAAATACAAAGAGAGAATTCTGAGAGCAGAAAGAGAAAAGCAATCCATAATGTATAAAAGATACCCAAAAGATTAACTAGTGATATCTCACCTAAAACCATGGAGGCAAGAAGACAATGGTATGATATATTTAAGATACTGCAAGAGAAAAACTTCCAGCCAAGAATCTTATATCTGGCAAGATTGTCTTTTAAAAGTAGGGTGAGTTTAGAATATTCAGAGATAAACAGAAAGTGAGAGAGTTTGTTACCAGATATCTGCTTTGAAGGAAATACTAAAGGGTGTGCTATAGCCTGGAAAGAAAAGACATGAGAGAGAGGTCTGGAAGAGAGTCTAGAAAGGAAGATTATATCAATAAAAGTAACTAAAAGTGTCAGAAGAGTGTTGAAAATAAAATATGGCAGATAAAACCCAAATATTCAGGAAAATTAAATGAAAGTTCGGGAGATATTGGGGAGTGAGAAGTGGCAGGTGCCACAGTACAGACTGGACACCTGATAATGCAATGATAAAAGGAAAAATGTTAAAAAAAAAAATTAAAAAAAAATTTTTTTTTGTTTTTTCCCATTTTTTGAATATCCCAATCCTTTAATTTTACTTTATTTCTAGTGTTTTTTTTTTAAGTTACCATGTATTTTATCTCTTATATTTAAAGTTATCTTATTATTTCATTTTCCTGTTAAATGTGTTTGGCTTTATATGGGCTTCATCTTCAAGGAAGGTTTGGATTACAGAAGGGTTACAGAGGAGGCAGGAGAGGATCATTGGTGGGGGGTGTCTGGGATGGGAGTTTCATGGGAGGAATTTCACAGGAATATACATGAAAGATATATAAAATTGTTCAAAAGATCAAGGGGTGGGGCATGGTCACAGTGGGTAGACAATCACTCAATAAATGAGGGAATACTGAATTCTCAGCTGGGAGAGCTCTGCCACATTCTCCAAGGGAGCAGCAACAGTTCTCCGAGTGCAGGGGCAGTGTCTGACAAAGGAGGAGAGTCCACTGATGGTTTAATGTTATTGATGACTAGCTTTACGAGTCTTTGCTCTTGTAATTGAAACTTAGCCTACTGTTACGGGAGGCCTAAGGTTTGCCACCTGAGAGCCTCTTTGTTGCTCAAATGTGGCCTCTTTCTAAGCCAACCTCAGCATATAAATGCGTTACCTTCCCCCCAGCATGGGACATGACTCCTGGGGATGAGCCTCCCTGGCAACAAGGGATCAATACCAAGTGCCAACTGGCAATACCACTGCTAAAAGACCTTGAATAAAAGGGGGAAAAGGTAAAGA